>JAEIFJ010001907.1:0-49608 GCA_018903435.1 Leucophenga varia | reverse complement strand
CTTGGTATTTAAATATAAAGAAACGCGAAAAGAATGATTAATTAGAAAAGCGGACGGTGGGAAAAGAGTGCTAAAGCAACAAATATTTATAAAAAAATTTTTTTCGTTACCCGAGCAGGTCCTGGTATTTTAACTAGTTTTTCTATAAAAATTAAATTGTAATTTAACAAAAAAAAAAATCAAGCAACTACAAGCTTCAATGATTTATCTTGTGTCCCATATTCACACAAGTACTTGCATATAACGCTGCAAAATATATTTCTTTCTTCACTTTCATAATGTTACGCTGTCGTTTATAAATCTCAACTTGAGTCAACTTTACTTGTATAATTGTAAGTGCTTAATTACAAAACTTAACCCATTTCGAGAATCATACCTCAAACACTTTCAAACACAAATCAGCTACAAATCAGACAAGTACTTTGTCAAGCACTTTTACAGCTCAAAGGCGTGAGTAAGTGCGCAGCTATAGAGATACTTCAAATACTTCAAACTACAACAACAGCGTCAGCTACTCATTCAGCACACCGAAGAAAATCTTTTAAGAAAGATACTTACTCGTATAAGTTAAGATTTTAAATTTAGTGCATTGCAATGAAGGTGTGAAAATAACTTTCGATTTTTCAGTGAAATGCACAAAGAAAAATTTAAAAAAATAAAAGAAAAGAAAAATTGTATCTGTCTACGCATGAATGCATGACATGACATCTTCTTATTGTACGTACAGCATATATATCGATGAATGAATGCTTGAAGATACACAGAGATACTCACCTCATATGAAGTATGGCTCAATTTCGTTTTCTATATACTAAAAGCGTATCTTGGTCAAATAAACAAAACAAAAGAGTTGCAAGACAAAAGCAAAAATAAAATTTAACTGAATTAAAAGCAAGAGCAGCTCTATGTCCATTGTATATATCATATGTCCGAGTATATATGTATCTTTTATTGGTCTATGTATAATTAATGCGGGTCAGACACCGATTACAATGCACTATTCGATATATTGAGTGTGTTGCGTGTTGAATTAACTGACAGCTCTCTGAATGTATCTGAATTCGCTTGATGTATCTGAGTTTCAGACATAACATACATATGTAAATGCATATGTGAAAGTGAGAAATGACAAGTCGAAAATAATAGCAATGATAAGCAAATTTTCTTGAGTTTCTTAAGTGGAAATAAATAAATAAGCCATGATTTCGTGCAAGTTGAGATTTTCAAGCCAGAAATATTTAGAAAAATATCACTTTCATTTCGAATTGATTAAGTGTGTTATTGATTTTATTAATGTATCTAAGTATGTCGTTGTAGATTTGCTGTAGGTTGAGTGGTGTGTGTGTGTGAGATAATAAAAATTATGCTTGTTATTTAATACAAAGCACGTAGGTTTTTTATAATTTTTTTTAAGAAAAACATTAATTAATTAATTAAAGCTTTTAGTTATTCAAATTACAGCACTTATCAAATTTTAAACTTTTGTTTAAAAAAATTTAAAAAAAATGGAGAACTAAAATCAAATAAAAATTATTTTTTTTCAAGTATAAAATTGAAATTACTGAGTGTGACTTAAATAAAATAATTTGATTTAAGGCATATAATAAACAACAAGTTTATGGGTAAAATTTTTTAGGTGAATAGTAAATTTGAAAAATGACAATGACTTTAAAGTTTTCGCATATATATAAAATAATGAAAGTGAATTCAATGCCTTTGAACCACAGCACAGTGGTCGGTCTTGTATGAAAACAGCGGCCAAAAATACTTCCACTGCCTATATCAGAGTGAAATTTTTATCTTAACTTTTAAATTCATAATCAGTAATAAACAATACTAAAAACAATAATAATAATAACAATCATAAAAAAATAGGCCGTATTTATTAATTTTTAAATACCCCCATCAAACCCCCATTATATTTTTCGAAGGGTATAAAACCAAATCAAGCGCACCCTGATGCATAAGCAAGACAACACAAAACAAGCAAGAACGTTAACTTCGGAAGCACCGAAGCTCAAATACCCGCCACACGAAACTTTATTCATTTTCTTGAAAAAAATAAAAAAAAATATGGTGAGTTTGTATGGGTCTATATGTTATAGTGGCTCTATCCTTGTCATATCGGAAGCATATTCATAGGATAACAGTAGAAGTGATTTTACACAGATTGGAGTGAATATATCCATAAATAAGAACTATTTTTCATATAAAATCTGAAAAATGGGCGCTTGGTTTGTATGGGGAGCCATATCAAAAAATGGGCGCGGCACCTTTCTTTTGAAATTGGATGTCATTAGAAGTGCTATTACCCATATTTGTAGTAAATACATTTACAAATAATAACAATTTTCATACAAAAAATCAAAAAGTGGTAAGTAATGGGCGTGGCACCATTCTTCTGGTATTGGATGGATGGATATTGGATTAAAAGTGTTTTTTCCTAATTTGTAGTCAAAACATTCATAAATAATAACTTTTTCATAGAAAAAATCTAAAAAACAATGGTAAGTTTGTATGGGGGCTATATCTACAAATGGGCATGGCTCCTTGGTTCTGACACACAAACTGCCTAGGAACATCAAAAGCATAAGTTTAAAGTGTCAGGTCAATATCTTTACAACTTTCCGAGAAAAAACGCATTGCAACAGACAGATGGACAGACAGACTGACGGACATGGCTAAATCGAGTTCGTCTCGTCAAGCTGATCAAGAATATATATACTTTATGGGGTCTCCGATGGCTCCTTTAATGCTTACAAACTTTCCGACAAACTGATAATACCCTTCACACTATGTGTGGGTATAAAAAGCTTAGTGGAATAACACGAATAACATAGAGCAAAATGTTGCGGCTGAAATTAAAAATATAGACTTAGAAAACATTAACTAATATTAACAAACATGTTTCAATTGAGGGAGAGACGGGGATCACCAACTTTTCTATAATTGAAATCAAAATATAAAAAAAAAATACATCACTCAACAGATCACTGATAAAACAATAATTTTAAAACAATAGTAGTACATATTATTACATAAAAATTGCTTATTTATATCGGATTTACATTTATTTTCAACATTCATTTACTATAATATAAAAAATTTAATTTTTTTGGAGGTATAAAATTAAAACTTTTTTTACTTCACAGTTCACTTGTTTTAATTGTCTCTTCTTTCGCTTTTTGTCGCGCGTACGAATGGAATAGAGCAAAATGAATTTACCGTTTGTTTTATTGTTCTTTTCAGAAAAAGTTTTGATGTATACAGCGACAAGTTTCAGACTTTTTCTTTTCTTATTTTTGGCCTATGAAATCGACCACTGTGCACAGGTTCGGTTAAAAACCCGGGTGTTTGTTGGTGTCGAACGGCGTTTCGGTGTGGTTTGATTGGTTGAAGTAAAATGTATGTAAACAAATTTACCCTCATATATAAAATTTTTAACTTATTTTTCCTAATCAATCGTTAATATTTATTTGCAGTTAATATCGTATCTAGCGGTCTTTATAGATCCCAATGAGACATTCAGATGAATTGCTTTTCCTCTGACATTCTTACTTCAAAATTTGAGCAGAATCTTTAAAATTTTTTTTTTCGAAATAAGGTTAGTTTCAACCACAGAACGGAGCACTTTGAATATTTTGACCACCAATATTCTTTTGATTTTGACATTACCAAGTCTACGAGGACTTCTATTAACATTTTCAATATTTCCGCATATACTTCGTCATCAACACATGCAACATCTTAATTTAACTAAATTTTATAATTTCACAATATTTAATATAAAATTATTTTACAGAAATCGCGAACCGGTTCGAAGCGAACCACTTTAGCCGCTTATGCGTTCAGGTTTTTGGCTCAATACCATTTTCTTTCAATAGAGCTGGTTCGATTAACGGTTCGTGGTACGGTTCAAAAACCGGTTCGGTTCAAAACGAGTTGGCAGACCTTGTAAAAATGATAGTTATATGGTTTTATTTATCCTTTATCATATATTATACATTATATTATTTATTATATTTATTATTATTTAACAGATTAAATCCGGCTGAAGATGTATTCTTCTCGATTAATTGATCCAATTTATCCTTCATCAACTTCATCATCTTCTTGGACATCAACCTCTTCATTATCAACATCTTTATCTATTTTCCTCAACATCAACTTCAACTACTTCTTCTTTATCTCCTTGTTTTATGAATTTTCGATAATCGTATGTTCTAGATGATTAATTTAATCTTTATTAAAAAAAACAAGAAAAACGTTAACTTCGGTGGAACCGAAGATGAAATACCCGTTACACAAGATTAAATTTCACGATGAATTTGGTCAAATTTGTATGGAGGCTTTATGTTATATTTGCCCGATCCTTACCATATCGAAAGTGTTCACTTAGGTGGACATTAAAATTGATTTTACCAAGTTTAATTGAATTCATTCAGAAATAATAAATGTTTTCATATAAAAACTCGAAAATGGGCGGTAAGTTTGTATGGAGGCTATACATAAAAAATGGGCGTGGCGCCTTAGTTATGACATTGGATGACGTAAAAAAGTGTTCTTACCCAATTTGCATTAAATATATTCATAAATAATACGTATTTTCATAAAAAAAATCGTAAAAAGTGGTAAGTTTGTATGGGGGCTATATCTGAAAATGGGCGTGGCAACATTCTTTTGATATTGGATGCCATTAGAAGTATTTTTAACCCATATTGTAGTAAAAGCATTCATAAATAATAACTATTTTCATACAAAAAGTCGAAAAAAAGTGGTAAGTTTGTATGGGGGCTATATCTGAAAAATGGGCGTGGCAACATTCTTTTGATTTTGGATGCCATTAGAAGTATTTTTACCCCATATTGTAGTAAAAGCATTCATAAATAATAACTATTTTCATACAAAAAGTCGAAAAGTGGTAAGTTTGTATGGGGGCTATATCTAAAAATGGGCGTGGCACCTTGGTTCTGGTATACAAATTAACTAAGAGCACAAAAAGCTTAAGTTTAAAATTTCAGGTCAATATCTTTAAAACTTTCGGAGTAACAGCCATCGCAACAGACAGACAGACAGACGGACAGACAGACGGACAGACAGACGGACATGGCTAAATCGATTCGTCTCATCTGAGCTGATCAATAATATATATACTTTATGGGGTCTCCGATGTCTCCTTCAATGCGTTGCAAACTTTCGGACAAACTGAATATACCCCTTTTACACTCTGTGTAACGGGTATAAAAATGGTTCCGGAAATCAGTCCCATTTGAGATTAAATTAATAATTATCGGGATCAAATCATAGTTACGCATTTTAGAAATAAACCCATTTGCACTCAAATCAATCCTTTTCTTTCTTAAAGTAAGTTCATTTGCTACTTAAAATCAAGCTTGTTTTGGCTTAAAAATCGCTAAAATTGGGAATTTCAAGATGGAAAAAGGAACTTGAATCAAGAATTTTTTACTTGATTTATCATTCTGACTTCCTTTTGGCTAGATTCAAGTTAAAATAAGCATTGAAACATTTTATTACTCGGAACATGTTTTTTTTTTATACACGACACACATAGTGTGAAGGGTATTATCAGTTTGTCGGAAAGTTTGTAACGCATTAAAGGAGGCATCGGTGACCCCCATAAAGTGTATATATTCTTGATCAGCACTGACGAGACGAGTCGATGTAGCCATGTCCGTCTGTCTGTCCGTCTGTCTGTATGTATGCGATTCATTCGCTTAGTTTTAAAGATTTAAACTTGCTTCCCTTTTTTTTAAATCCCATCTTCTGCAAATGGTTCCAAATGGTTGTATGTCTTAAATACCCAGTTCCTGGCCAATCGAACGAGTGCTAACATGTCGGTCCACTTGGATGATTTCGACTATTTTATCGGTTTCGATGAGGATTGGCCTACCCCAGTACGGGATACATCTTTGACATCCACTACACCAGAACGAAATCGATTGAACCAACACAGTGCTGTGCGAATCGTTACAGCATCGGGCCCATAAGCTTCACAAATTTTTTCGGACGCCTTCGTTTGATTTTTACCTCTCAGGTAGTAAAAACGTAAAAATATGGTGAATTTCTTGCTTGGTGGACTCCATTTTGGCGCGCTATAACTTGAGACTGAAGCATATGATCACAACACAGTCTGGGTGTCCTTGTAGCACTGGGTGTCCTCTTTAAATCGCCGTATAGGATGACCCGATGCGATTAGTACAAAATAAGATATATTAAAGAGTCGCCATCTATTGACAAAATACGACATTACTTATTGAGCAACCCAATATTTTATAGGGCGTAAGATGTCTCTTTTACTACATTAAACATTTTTTGACAACTTTTTTTCTTTCTGACACACTATGTGTGTGGGGTTACAAAAGTATATTTCAAATTATTTGTGTTGTGAAAAATAAGTGTTCCTTAAATTGCAAACTAATCTGGACAATTTGAATCCTTAGAGGACTCGTGTGGAATTTCCTAATCAATTATTTTTCTAACCACATTTTCTACATCAACCACTACTCGATGAATCGTATAAAATATATTCCAATTTAGCTCCGATCGAACAATTTTTAAATGTTGTATCTCATAATCAATCCTACTCAGGTAAGCTATTTTTTAAATAATTAAGTTTAAATTGCTTTACAAATACTTGTGTTTTTTTTTTTAAAAACTCACTCAATTCAAACTTAACGATACTCTTGAGAACACTTTTCAAAAGCCATCAATGCTAATCGCTTCACATAAACAACGACAATTATTGAGCAACAAAAAATTAGAAAAAAAAACCCACAAAACAAATAAAAATTTTGGTCAAAAACTGAAAAATTTGTTACCGATTTCAACAAGCATCGAAGACAAGAAACCAAAAAAAAAAAAAAATTAATGAATTTTCTATGCAAATTCAGTGACAGCAAATAAAATTTAATGTGTCCACAACTCGACAAAAAAAAAAGAAAGGAAAAAAATCGCGTTTGACAGGCGCGAAAAAAAAAAAAATAGTACAGCAAACGACAAGGAGTACAAGGACGTTGTTGATGATTATGGTTGTTGGCGACCAACGTGAATGGCATGTGCTGCATATTAAAGAGCAAAACGAAGACAAAAGACAAAAAAATAAAAAAAGAAAAAACGAAAACGAAAAAAAACAAATAAATTGCGGCACTAAAAAATGGCAACAGGAAGAAATAAAATTAAATGCATTAAGACACACTGACAGACAGGCTAAAACTAAGAAAAAGCGAGCAGCTTAAGGCAAGTCTAATACGAAAATTCAAAATACAAACTGCAGGCTTTAAAATATCTCGAACAAATAGACTTACTGACTGACTGACTGACTTGACTATCTATCTTTGTACTTAATTTTATCGATTTTATGCAAACTAAAGCCAAAGCCGATAACGACGACAACAACAGCAACAACAACAACAATTCAATATAGCAAAAAACATTGAGGCATCCTTTAGTCAGTTAGTCAGTCAGTCAGTCAAGCATACATCCATTCATGTTTGTTTATGTATTAGTTTAGCTGACAGGCTTTCATTATGCTTCTGTCCTTTTTTTGTTTTTTTTTTTTTGCTATACTTAGTATAAAATTGGTTAGTAGATTTTGCTCTTGGTGCTACTACAGACTAGGTCAGGCGCAACAGAAGTGCGGCGGGCATACTAAGCACTTTGTGACAGGCAGCCGCATGTACATATTGTGTATGTGTGTCCTTGTCCTAGTCCTGTGTAGTGAAAAAGAAAAAAAAAAAAAAACAAGTAAATGATTTTCTATTGATAAACAATTTGCAATTTTCAATGAATTTTAATTTTGTCGTCATGCCTTGACAAAAACAAAAAACAAAAAAAAAATGATAAAAAAATTTAATAGAAAAAACGTAGTCTACTTTTAGAGATTTAAGCATTTTTTTATTTAAATATTTTAAATATGTAACTATAACTTTACGGCGTTTTAAGAATATTTTTGTTGTTTTAAATCTTTTATAACATTTACCGGATGTAATTATTGTAACTGACAAAAGAAGCATTCATCAATTATGTATCAGAGAAGGACAATTCAAATATTCGTTTTTAATTTTTCTCTGGTTTTTAATCCTTTGAGATGACAAGTCGTTGCTGAAGTAAAATAAAAATAATTATTTTTATTATGAATATTGTCAATGAACTGTTTTCAATGAGAAAAGTAAGTAACAACAACTTAAATGCAGAAAAATGAAAGGCAGCGGAGACAGCGCTTCACTGCTATAATTTGAATTATTTATTTATGGCCAAACGATTCGGAAAGCTAACTCATGATGTTCAAATTATGACTTATAAATTTTGCCAAATTATATCCATATATCAATGTAATGCATATGTTGTTGTTGTTTATGAAGACATAATCTTCAATGCTGCAATCCTCGTTTGCAGGCATCACTGCAATTATGCTGGAAAGTATTCCTTGGAAACACTGAAATTACTAAACTTAACTGGCCATGAGTTCTAAGCTGTGGTTATGCGTTATTAAGCCTATTTCTAGAACTTAACGGGTATTGTTCTCTTAAATTATTCTAAAATTGTCAGGATAGTTAGTGGAGTAGGCTTCAGGAGAAATCTCGAAAAAGCACGACGAATAAACTACCTCATAGATGGCGAGGAAATGCGTGCATATCATGTATAATGCGACTCTTAGAATCGAGATATCTCAGGATAACTGGTAATGGTAACTCTTAGAAAAAAAAAAAAAACATGAGGACAATTTTTGTAGAGAATTTTAAGATCTAAAACTTGGTTTGAAAACATGGTTTATAAAACTTACCATTTTCGAGAAAAATCCAAAACACCTCAAATTTTGACTTTTGACCTCGAATAACTTTTGTAGCACAAATAGGATCGATGAGGATTTTTAAAACTTTATTTTAAATGGTATGGTAATGGAATCACAGCTCTCCACCAATATTTGGCTGTCCGGGAATTTTTTTTGTATTTAAAATTTCTATATTGACCGGACTTTTATGTATTTTCAATATTTGAATTCAATTAACAAGGTTACAACGAAAACGCGAGCCAAATTTTACATTCCGACTATAAATTTGGATTCAGAGACCCAAAAGAGCTTTAGCAAAAGGCTTTTTTGAGTCGCAGTGTAATTAGCGACTGCCACTTGAGATCGCAGTGCCTGCAAACAGTGATAAAATCATTTTCTATTCATGTTTTTGTTACAATTGAGCTTTCAACATTCAATCATTTCAATAGACCGCGCTTGCAGTGATTTGAACGTTTTGACGAATCAAGTGACTGACAAATTTATCAACGAATTTATACAGCTGACAACTGAACATGTTCACTAAGGAACAAGAAAATCGAAAATCACTTTTTTCAGTCGCTGTGCGACATTGCAATTTTTAAATCACTGTGAAAAAATCACCTAAAATTTTTTTGAACCAACTTTTTAATTCTGACTACTCAGTGACCCAAAATGACATGACATGTCTTTTTTGTGTGGCTGTGTTATTATTGGAATGGAAATTATATAATTTTTGAAGAAAACATAAAAAAAATGATAACTTTGGTGGATCACTGTTTTTAACCGTCACACAGCCCTTTGAAGTTTATATATGTATTCGTCAGGAGTTTAGATAAAATTTCAGGATGGATTTGGTCTATATATCAAAAAGTAAGGAGAATTTTCAATTTAAACTTCGCGGGCTTAACATTTTGGGATAGTTCTTTTTTTCTTGAGATGGCAGGACTGTTAATAACATCTGGGCCAAATTCCATGTCAATATCATTATCAGTAATATATTTACGCTTGTGCTTACCAAACGACCAAGAGTGCATTTTTCGATTTTTACAATGTCTGATTTAATTGAGCAGAGAAATGTCATCAAATTTTGTTTTCTGAATGGTATAAATGGAATAAAAATGTTGAAGATGGCTTACGGGGACAGAGCTCTAAAAATATCAATAAAATTTGATTGGACCTCAACGGACGATGATTACATCCAAAAAGTAAAAAAACTAGTGCTTGCACACCGTCGATTAACATTTCTGATGAAATTGGTGCATTGAAAGGATCAATTAATAATATTTGAAAGATTATTTGGACCTCAAACGTGCGAAACAACGTCGATTCTTCGTGACTTTTTCTCCAAAAATGCAACCAATATCGTTTCGCAGCCACCATATTCACCTGATTTGGCTCCATGTGACTTCTGGCTATTCCCAAAACTCAAGAGTAAACTCCGGAGAACGCGTTTCGAGTCGATTGAGGAGATAAAAGCTGAATCGAAGAAGGCGCTGATGGCTATACCGGAAAGGTACTATTTGGGATGTATCGAGGATTGGTAAAAACGTTGGCATAAGAGTATTTTATCGGGAGGGGATTACTTTGAAGAGGATGAAATAGAACTACAAGAATATATAAAGATTTTTATTTTACAAACAAATTCACTTTGTAAAATGCTCACAGTAGAATATACTTGGGTGGACATTTGATGTATTTAACTAAAAAATAAAAATTTAATCATACAAAAACTCGAAATTGGGCAGACCATTTTTGTAGTGGGTATAGGGTCGACTTAAATATATTTGAACCAATAAAACCTAACACACCTTTCTAATATCAAATAACATTTGAACTACTTCAATTACATACCAAAGTCATAGAACTAATTACAATAAAACAAGCTACAAATCCTTCAGTTTCGCATACTACTGCTGCTATACTCTGCTGCAGCTTAAGTCCTTTTGTTGTTTTACACTTAACTCATACTTTGAGTTGAAAAGTTTTTGAAGTTTTCTCTTTTTACGTTTTGCAATAAACTTATTAGAGAACATTTGTGTTGTAAGTTTTTGCTGCAAGTCGAAAAAACTTTTGCCAGGAAAACAGGCAAATTTTATTTTCATGTTAACGTTTCCTGCATATCAACATTCGTTGTCCTTGTTCTTATGTGCTGCGGTTAGCGTTTCCGCTTCCTTTTTTGTAAATATTTTTCTCTTTGTATGTATGTGTGTGTGTGTGCCTAATATCTATTTGTTCTGCTGTTCGTGGTCATAATTAAGTCAACATTGACCAAAAAAAACATCCAACAAGTAGAACGTATAATTACTGTAATTAATTGCTATTATAGACACATAAATTATGTGCAATAAAATTACTTTTAAATTCGAATCGTTTTTTAGTTTTAAAGTTGTTCTAATTGCTCGCAATTCAATTTATTATTAAAGAGTTCAAGTTCAGTCGACACTATAAACTGATATATGTGGAAAAAGTTTTTATTTTAAGTTCATTTTAACATTGCCGCATATTATTGTTTTCTCAAAAAGCTTTCAACCGACAAAAAACTTAAACAGTTAAAATAGAATAAAAATTAATATTTAAACAGATAAAACCAAAAAATAATAATAAAAAAAAATAAATAAAAAAAATGAAAAATTATGTCATAAGATTCTAAATTTTCAACAAAGCTTAGTTTAAGATCATGTTAAAACTATCTGTAAATCATAAGAACTTAAAAATGTTGACTCGAAGTTTTGTTTATACCTATCACACATAGTGTGAAATAATCATAGAACTGAATATATTCATAAATAATACCTATTTTCATATACAAATTCGAAAATGGGCGGTCAATTTTTAACATATAACCTTAAGGGGTTATATACAGTTAGGACGTCGGAAAAAAAATGCATTTTTCAAGAATTTTTCTAAGCAAACTATTTGGTTTATTGATTTGAAACTTGGCAGGTGACAACCTTAAACTATATTCACACATTTTTATTGCCAAAAATAATTATCGGGAACGTTGATATTGCCAATTTTGCAGAGGTCCGCAAAAAAAGACCTCCTGCGGTGAGCACGATATCTCTGGACTGGATCATCTAAAATGAAAAACCAAATAGATTTCAATTATATTATATAATAACAAGAAAAAACGTTAACTTCGGTGGAACCGAAGTTGAAATACCCGTTACACAACACTTTTAATAGTTTATATGTTGACCAGGTGCTTAGATTAAATTTCACGATGAATTTGGTCAAATTTGTATGGAGGCTTTATGTTATATTTGCCCGATCCTTACCATATAGAAAGTGTTCACTTAGGTGGACATTGGAATTGATTTTACCAAATTTAATTGAATTCATTCAGAAATAGTAAATGTTTTGATATAAAAAATCGAAAATGGGCGGTAAGTTTGTATGGAGGCTATACATAAAAATGGGCGTGGCGCCTTAGATTTAACATTGGATGACATAAAAAGTGTTCTTACCCTATTTTTATTAAATATTTTCATAAATAATACGTATTTTCATACAAAAAATCGAAAAAAGTGGTAAGTTTGTATGGGGGCTATATCTGAAAATGGGCGTGGCAACATTCTTTTGATATTGGATGCCATAAGAAGTGTTTTTTTCCTATATTGTAGTAAAAGCATTTATAAATACTAACTATTTTCATACAAAAAGTCGAAAAAATTGGTAAGTTTGTATGGGGGCTATATCTAAAAATGGGCGTGGCACCTTGGTTCTGGTATACAAAGTAACTAGGAGCACAAAAAGCTTAAGTTTAAAATTTCAGGTCAATATCTTTAAAACTTTCGGAGTAACAGCCATCGCAACAGACAGACAGACAGACGGACAGACAGACGGACAGACAGACGGACATGGCTAAATCGATTCGTCTCATCGAGCTGATCAATAATATATATACTTTATGGGGTCTCCGATGTCTCCTTCAATGCGTTGCAAACTTTCGGACAAACTGAATATACCCGTTTACACTTTGTGTAACGGGTATAAAAAATCTAGTGATTAATCGAAGGAATTAGTTAAAAAAAAATTGTTGACAAAATGGCGGCTACTCAAAGCAAAATTTGGCTCTTTAATTATTTAAAAATTAAGAAATTTTCATCGGATGGGGAAATCCTTCGATTAATTACTAAAAAATATAGTTAAGAAGCTTGTGTAAAAATTTCAGACCGATCGGTTGAGCTGTTTCTGAGAAATCTTGCTCACCGACTTTGAAAACACCGTTTCGAGAAAAATGCGTTTAAAGTTTTGAAAGCAATTGAAAGGACTGCGAGAGCTTTCGGCGCGCCTTCACTAATGTGTCTATAACTTCGAAAATATTCGTCGGATCGACTTGAATTTTTTGTGTGTTTACTCAGATACATATATATTAAAAAAATGCAAAAAAAGTTTCCGAGTTTCAACTGAATATCTTTAAAACTGAGCAATCTAGCAACAGACAGTCGAACAGAAGGACAAATGGCTTCATTTTTTTTAAATTAGCGTTGTCAAGACAATCACTTTCCGTGATTTTTTCACAATGATTTAAAAATCGCAATGTTGCGCTGCGACTGAAAGTAGTGATTTGCGATTTTCTTGTTCCTCATAGAACATGTTCAGTTATCGGCGATTTTGTGTATCACTTTTCGATACAAATGCTTTCCATATCAAGTTTTAAATATGTTCGAACTTCGAATTTCTAAATATTTAAAAAACTTTTTTGATTTGTTCAGTATTTTAAGATTTAATTTAAAACAATGGCTGAACACGAAGATCTAACTATATAGTAAAGTATAAAGTACATATTCTTGATCAGCTCGACGAGACGAATAGATCTTGCATTTCCGTCCGTTTGTCTGTCTGTCGTATATTTCTATGCATCTTTTTTGTTGAAGATAAAAAGATATTAAGCTGAAATTTCGAACTTCAGTTTTTCTCGGTTAAGTTAGAGAATTAGAGTGCTGCGCCCATTTTTAAGTGTAGCCCCATACAAACTTACCGATTTTTTTCGATTTTTGTATAAAAATGGTAATTATTTATTAATGTATTCACTCCCAATTGGGTAAAAATATTTCTTATGACCTCCAATGTCAAAACCAAGTTGCCATGCCTATTTTAAGGTGTAGCCCCCATACAAACTTAACACTCATTTTATAATTATACCCTGTACCCCAAGGGTAAAAAAGGGTTGTTCGAATGTATGTAACAGACAGAAGGAGGCAAGATAGAAACTATAAAATATATATATTGTTGATCAGCATTGGAAGGGGAGTCGAACTAGCTATGTCTGTCCGTCCATCTATCTGTCTGTCCGTCCTGCTGTCTGCCGTATGAGAGAGATTATCTCGGAGACTATAAAAGATAGGGCCACCATATTTGAAACTTTTACTCTCCCCAGCCGTCAAGTGTTTACTTGCAAACGGTTTGTCTCTACTCGACTTCAGCGTTCTTTCTTGTTTTTTTATAAAAATAGGTATGATACATGAATTTATTCACACCAAATTGGGTAAAAACATATCTAATATCATTCTATTTGCACACCACCTATATATTAGGATCGGCCCACTATAACATATAGCCCCATTTAAACTTACCTCCCGTTTTATATTTTTTTTTAAAGTAAATGTTTGTTTATCTGTCTTTACCTTAAAATTTTTGTATCGGACTATTGACTCTTACCAAACCCTTCTCCAAATTTTACCTAAATAAACTATTCAAAGATTCGTGTGGCGGGTATATGAGCTTCGGTTCCACCGAATTTAAAGTTTTTCCTTGTTTTAATTTAAAAATATTTTTTTTTTTTCTGTTGCAAAAGTTCTTCTACCACCAAAGAAACAATTAAACTCCACAAAAATTTTAATATCACAAGACTAATTAATAAAACTTAAATTAATTTCTCGAATGTTCTTGATTTCTCAGGACACTCAAATGCCAAATATAAAAACAATTTAATGCACAGCAAAATGCATAGTTACCCACGCTGTTGTTGTTGTTGTTGGTGTTGTTGTTGTTGTTCTACACTTATGTTTAATATTAGAAGTCAAAGTCAGAGGCCAAAATAAAATAAGAAGTATGTATGGTATACCATGTACGCAACTCACCTCAGTTCAATTGAGTAAAAATGCCGCCTTTAGCTGTTGCATGTCACGCTTAATTACCAGAAAATTCCACTTACGCCTTAAAAGCAACATTCAAGATGTCGGTCTAAACAAGTATTTGCGGTAAATAGTGTTGCCAAATTATCGCGCTTATTGTGAACTGAGCTGAGCTGAGCGCTTGTTAATTTTTGCCTCGATTACCAAAAAAAAAAAAAAAAAAAACAGAACATTTCAAGACTTCAAACTAAACTAAACCAAGAAAAACGAGTGCAAAACAAAAGGTATCTGTTTAATTTTTTTTTATTTTTCTTCTTAGTCGACCCATAATGTCTTTCGATTCGCAGCTTGCTGTTGTTGTTTTTGTTGTTTTTATTGTCGGTAGATCTTGAAGATAAGTTGCAACGACTTCCAGAACAGTCTCAGATGGTAGTTGAGTAAAGCAGCTGCCTTTTCTTTTCTTTTCATTTTTTTTTTTTTTTTTTTACTTATTTACAGTATAAAACCAATTCAAAGTCTACGACGATTTTAAGTTAAAATTGCTTGCAGCATTGCCGAAAACGCGCTGGCATTTTGCGCATGCGTCTCTCAAGCTTTTGCTGAGTTTTAAAACAATTTTAATTTGAGTTTAAATTTCAGCACCTTGGTACAAGTTGTTGCTGTTGTTGTTGTTGTTATTGTTGCACTTCCCCTGCTTTACTGTCAGAGCAGAATGTGGGTTAAATTAGCTGAAATAGTTGTAGGTACAAATTTTGCAGCAGTTTTAAAACTAAACTAAATGTTGTCTTGTTTGTCGTTCACTCGCTCGCTTGCTTGCTTGCTCGCTCGTTGAAGTGTTTTGCACATTTGTATAACATATTTCGTTTTGGAACTTGGAATTGTGTATTTGCTGAATTTGTTGTTATATTGCGCATGCGTGCCGTACTTGACTTCGACACCATTTAAACCGTTATGTATCTTTGTATCTGCATCTCGTATGCATCTGGCTGATTTTCACGTTGAGTGCCTTGTTTTGCGTTACTTTGAGTGACAGTCTCGTTTTGGTGCAAGTCGACGCAGACTGCTAATGTCAAGTACAGTAAGATTTGAGACCTTTTTTTTTTTTTTGTAACCTTTTTATTTATTTATTTTATTTTTGTTTTTGTTTGAAGTATAGGTTACAAGAGCAGACAACTTGCTGTAAAGACATTTGAGATTAGTATTCAGATAATGAGAATTTTATTTTTCGTATAAATGAAAAGTACATTTATAGTTTTTACATCTATTGTAAAATGTTTGTTTTAGAAAAATAAACTGAATATATTTAATTCAACTATTCCCTGTTTGTTGATAACAGAGAACTAGACGATGTTTTTATTTAATTTAAAGTCAAGCTCAGACCTTCAGCCATCTGAAGTATCTGCTGACTGGATCCCTTAAATAAACCACTCAGAGAGAAAAAAGTCGTTGTTGATTTTTATTTTGCTATTACTTTTCTTTAGTCCCCATAAAGTATATACTTATGTTATTGATCAGCTCGATGAGATGTTTCAATCTAGCCTTGTCGATCTATCTGTCTGTAGTTACACATTTTATTCGCTCGATTTTAATGATATTGACTAGAGATTGGAAACTTAAGCTTTTCTCAGCCCTTAGCAGTTCAAACCAGAGTGACACGCCAATTACGCTTAGCCCCATTTTTTCAGTTTTTTATACCCGTCACACATAGGGCTTTACTTATAAACAATTAAGAGTCTTTATCTCAAAAAGTCGATACTAACTTAATTTTCGCACTAATAAAATTTTTTTAAATTTTTTTTTAAAAAAGTCGACACTTAAATTTATAGTCGAGTCAAGCGGCTACTTAAATTTAACAATAGAAATGTACTAATTTTGTGCGGGATTTTTTATAAATGTTACACATAGTGTAAACGGGTATATTCAGTTTGTCCGAAAGTTTGCAACGCATTATAGGAGGCATCTGAGACCCCATAAAATATAAATATTACTGATCAGCTCGATGAGACGAATCGATTTAGCCATGTTCGTTGCGATGCGTTTTACTCGGAAAGTTTTAACGATATTGACCTGAAATTTTAAGATTGAGCTTCTTGTGCTAATAGTTAGTTTGTTTGTTAGAACGAAGGTGCCACGCCCATTTTTAGACATAGCCCCCATACAAACTTCTCACATTTTTCTATTTTTTTGTATGAAAATATTTATTATTTATGAATGATTTTAGTACAACTTGGGATAAAAACACTTCAAATGGCATCCAATATCAAAATAATGTTGCCACGCCCATTTTTATATAACATCCATATTGTGTTTTACTAAGCCTTTGGTGATCACACAAACTATTCATAGAATCAAACGATCTTAGTTGCCAGTTCCTAGGGCCATTTCGCGATATTATCAACTCACCGAACTGTTCGTAATGTTGGCTGTATGGCATGTTGCATAGCCTTGTTGAAAGAGTATGTCATCTCTATCAATTTCAATTATTTTTGAAAAGAAAACGTCGGTCAACATTGCACGATAACGTTCGCCATTTACGGTTATTGTGCACTCCTGATCATTTTTGAAAAATATACGGCCCAGTTTTGCCACCATATACAAATGCACAACAATCATTGAGTTTCTGTGGGCGTAATGGTGCTTCATGAACAATTTGTTCGTTTGACTCACACCAATAACATAAATTGTGTCGTTGACATAGCCATTTAACCAAAAATAAGCCTTATTCAAAAACACAATTAACCATCTCTTCCAGAGCCAATCAGCGATTTTTCGACGCAATCTAAAATCTATCGGAATGAGTTCTTGTGCTAATACCAACTTATACGGATGCAGACCGAGATCCAAGGGCAAAATACGCCAGGTATTCATTCGTGACAAGCCCACTGCAGCCACTACGAAGTCGTGGTGGTTACTTGTATCGTGTAGAGTAAATTCTCTTTCAAGCTTTTGAATTATAAGGTAAATAGCTTGAATAGCTTCTTGTAAGAACCCACGGTCACAAAAAGATAATATGATTAAAGTATGATCATTGTAGCATATAGCCCCCATACAAACCGAATACATATATATTCATTTAAGAAACGTTTTTCAAATAATCGTGTGATTGGTATTGTTTGTGTTAGTTTTTTTCTATGACTTTCATATATTTTATTATCAAAAAAGTCGCTAACGGTGTCCCTCTCGATTACTGAACGCTTCGAAAAGTAAACACTTTTTTTTTTTAATTAAAAGTATTACATACGTCTCGGTCTGACCTTCAGTAGAATTCATACCAAGTTTCACAAATAAAACACAAATGTATTCTCAAAAGCATGATTCACATGATTTTCGGCATTGCATGCAAACATAAAAAAAAAAGAAATGAGACAACGCAGATGAAACACGGACGGATGTATGAAATAAACCGGGAAGAACAAATTAACAATGATTTATTGCGCAAAGTCAAACGAGTGGCGAACGTCAACCAAAAAAAATCTGCTAAAAGTTTAAAGCGGCATGCAACATTAAACATTGAACTGAAATTTCTTTAATAAAAGGACGCGTCTTATAATTTTGTTTTTGCAACAAAATGATGACGTTTCATACAGCTGCAACAAATGAATAAAATGCAAAGCATCATTATCATATCAAGAAGTGCAGAACAGACAGACAGACAAACAGACTAAAGTTTCACATGCTACGCTGCAGTACAGTCAACAATTGTTCATTTGTTCATTTGAAGGTGTAAACATGACAACGACGTTCATAAACGCTTAAAGAGTGACTGGAGTGCCTAATATGTGTACCGCACTCACAGCATACATAGGCTAAAATTTGCAGTGCATAGATACATTTATTCGTCAGATGCATTGAAGATGTGGGAAAGCAACCTTCGCTGTTGAAGGTCAACGCGTGTAGGCTGGCTAAACGATGTAGCGCGTTAAAGAGCTCAAATTACAGGCACAAAACGCCTCTTTACTCCCTCTCCAAGCTGCTGTACTGTGCTGTACTCTGTATTTGTATCTATAAATGTATCTGTATCTCTAACTGGAATTGCAGCTGCGTGTGCACATTAGATAAGCCAATCGAACGACGAAGATGACGACGACCGCTAACGTCGACAGTTGACTGCTTGTTGGCTAAATGGACACGTGTAGCTATGGATTTGGGCTGTTATAGTCTTGTGATAGGCGCTTAGATCTGAGCACAAAAAAAAAAATAAATAAAAAAAAATTATCTTTAATGTTCACTCGTCCGTACATTTGTTTAGATGTCATTCTTTGATAGTTGCATGCATCTATTATGTAATGCAAAACGATATTAATAGGCGTGCAAGCCGCAAACATTTATCATTAGATTTTTTTTTTTTTTTTTATTCGGTTATGGCTTTTTGATACTCTTTTATGTGACATGTTGCATAGTTCGACAAATTTTTATTTGTTGTTTGCATGATTTTGTTGTGATTTAGTAGAAAATATATTTGACGTTTTTGAGATATCAATGCGAATCTTTTAAGGCATTTGCAGTTATAGAGATTTAATGGGAAGATTTATAACGACTTTGCTTACTGAGAATGATTTTTTTTTTTGAAAGTTATTTATGTTTGCAGCATACAAAGAAAAACATATGATAAGGATTAAAGCTGGACTTACTCATGGGCGTACTTAAGTTTAAAACTTCTGCTCAGTATTTTTGAAACCGAGCGAATTAATCGCAGACAGACAGATAGATCGAAAAAAGGACATGGTTAATTCGATTCGTCTCGCCGAGCTGATAAAGAATTTATGCGTTACAAACTTTCCGAAAAAAATGAATGTTTTACTCTCTGGAGCAAAAAAAATTTCTATAATTATTTTATCACTACGTAGTACAAAACAAAGTCGCTTTCTCTGTCCCTATATCCCTATGTATGCTTTAATCTTTAAAACTACACAACGGATTTTGATTTTTAATAGAACCCTACGAGATTTATCAAAAAACCAAGCGCATTTAAAAGATGGTTAAAAAAATCTTTAAGACGTTTTCAAGGGATTTCCGTAATTTGGTCCCGGGACCCATAGGTGGACACAAAATATATTTTTGATTTTTTTTTTTTTTTTTTTAGATCAGGTGAGCACTAAGACTTTTTTACGTCATTATGTAAAATTTTGACGCGGGGCCTAATGGACGCCTTGAAACTGGGCGCGTTTGAATAATTTTTAAAAAATATTCTAGGCGTGTTCAAGGATATTTTAAAATTTGGATGTGGGATCTATAGGGGGAACCAAAAAAGGTTTTTTGACCAATTTGTATTTAGTCGACAAGTGAAAAAACAAAAAAAAAAAAAAAAAAAAAAAGAGGAGCGAAAAAGCCAGGCACATGGTAGTACATGGTTTTTTGGAGAACCACCGGGACCATGTGACCCGGAAAAGGATGAGGTTGTATTAGATTTAAATAAAATTGCGAATCGATTCTGAGGACAATAAATTGGAAAGCTATTCTATGTCAAAGTCGAAACGCTTGCTTCATTTCACAAATTCAAAATGACTTAATAATTAAATCTTATATTTCCCGACATAAAAATTGTTGATGCTTATATCTAGAAATGAAAGTTGATATAGAGCATACATCTCACAAGGCTGCTTAGTTGCTGAATTTTTATTTATCACGAAAGCGTTGGTGATGATTTACAGGCTGCAAGAACGTCGTTACAGTCAGTTAAAGAAATAAAAAGTTTACGTAATTCATTTCGCAATCTTGTTGATGACGTAGACGCAATTCAGAACTAAAAAAACTATTCGGACCATAAAAGATGTAATAAACTTTTTCCGTAAACCAACAATGCAGGGCACGTTTCGCTGGAAAGCAAAAGCAGCCAACGAAAATGAATACTGTTGATTTATAATTATATTGGTTGCCCCAAAAAGGAAAGTGGTTATTTTAAAAGAAAGAAAATACATTTTTATTAAATTTTAGAATCAACTTTAATCAATTATATATTGTATTTGGATGAACTTTAGACACCTTTCGGCAACATCATTATTTCACGCTGAACTGCTAATTATCTGCAGCTGAACCAAGTGCGATTTTATAGCCTCGTCATTATCGAAAGTTTTTCCAATTAAAGATTCTTGCAAAGACCGAAACAAATGGTAGTCTGACGGTGCAAGGTCAAGGCTATATGGTGGATGCATCAAAAGTTCCCAGCCAAGCTCTCAGTTTTTCGCGAATGATCAAAGATGTATCTGGTCTAGCGTTGTCCTGGTTGAATATGACTCCTTTATGATTGACCAATTCTGTTCGCTTCTCTTTGATGGATGTATTCAATTTGTCGTGTTGCCAGTAGACATCGAATATTCGTTGGTTTTCTTGGAAGCAGCTCAAAATAAACCACACCCTTCCAGTCCCACCAAACTGACAGCATAATCTTCTTTTGGTGATTATCAGAACGGTCACCTTCAGCACAACCTTTCAAAAAAATGCCGTTCAACGCCGTCTATATGAAAAATCGCCGCTCTCTTTCGGGGCAACCCAATAAACCGAAGAAAATCTAGTTCATTCTAAATCTCTGTCAAACGAAATTCTTCCCAGCACTTGCGCTATCTAGACTACATTGATTTTATTTTATATCAAATGCTCCAGTGAGACAAAATTTAATGAAATTTCAAAGATTTATTGGATTGAATGTCGGTGGTGAATCAATTCTATTGGAATAAGCTGTGGAAGAAAAAGAATGCGAAATGATTTGAAGAACTGGAAGTTATTGAACTATTGAACTGCAAACAATATTTAAGAGCTCTATACAAATTTACAGCGGCGACAGAAGCGATCTTTAAGAAACCCTTCGGAGAGTCAAAACCTGGCTGAGAAGCACGATAAAAAAAAAAACTTTACTAGCCTAATGGAAGAAGAAAGCCGCTGCTGAAGTGCAAAAAAATTTGTTAATGAAAACCCTGACATGATTGAAAAATAAAGAATTGGTAATTAAGCAGAAAATTTTATGTTTACTGTTATTGTAATAAAATGAAAGAAAAGTGTTTTCATTGGGATCCCGTCCCTTTAGATTTGAACCTGGCTACGCCTTGGACCTTTTTGTTATTTTCTAACTTTATAGCAATATTTGTATTTAACGAAATGCAAACTTTGCAGTTAATTCGATTTTACATAATCAAATCTAGAAACGATTTCATCAAATTTAAACGATTTTTTTTATAATTTTTTGTTTTTTTGTTTTTAAACAGCTCAATTTAATAAAAGTTATCTATAATCTGCTGCACTTAACATACCGCAGCAATTCATTCGCACTGATTGATTTCGCGTACACAAGTACAAAAAAAGTCTATATACGAGTACAATAGTATAACTATTCACCAATGTACTTTTTCTTCACTTACAATCACAAACACTAATCGGCTTTTGGACTTTTGAAAATTCCATAAAAAAAAAAAACCCATCCATGCCAAGCCATGCAGGCCAATAAATAACAGCAACGGCGGCATACCGCAGCATTTTTGGCCAATTTAAAAAAATTCCTGCCAATTTAAGCAATTCGCTCAAGCACAAACGTATGAAGAGGCACAAAATCAAGAAAATAAAGAAAAAACAAAAGCTCTGTAAAGAAGATTGAAGCACGAATAAAATGATGACGACGATGATGATGATGATGATGTTGATGTTGAGAACGAGTACAACGTGGAGAAGATCCTCCAAACAAACACTCGAATACGCAAATTTAAATAAAATCATCAAGAATCGGAAATTTGAATTTCCTAAAAAAAAGAGTTAAACAAGGGTCGTCCACGAAAAAAAAAAAAGAAACGCAAAAAGAGGCACCCCATTTGGGAGCGAGCTAAAGTTGAAGTTGGAAAATCACAGTCAGTCAGTCAGCTCGTCACTTAAACATTCAAACACTCAGTCAGGTCAGTCAGTCGCTCGTTTGTAAAAAAAAAAAGACGACGGACAGTAAGTACGCCAGACAATTAAAAGGCCACAGCTAAATTTGGGTTTGGTTTGAGTGAGTAGCTTTTTGATGAGCGTTCTTTTTTATTTTTGGTCTCTCATTGACTGCAATTCCTTCATTCTTTTGGCAAAAATGTAGTTTGAAGTGCAATTGTTTGCCGTCTGCTACGTATTTAATTTGAAATTTTCATGCTGCATTTTGCTATTTATAAATTGCATTAATTTTTTTTTTCTGTGTGCTTTTAAAATAAAAGTAAAATTTTATAATAATTTTTTTATTTTAAATACTTTAATCGAGCTACTAGACAATATTTTAAATGATTAAAATTTATAAATAATTTAATTTAATGTTTCGAAATAAGTTTAAGCTGTTGCTTTACAATAACAAAATTAAGCAGAAATTCGCAAAAAACTTTCATCTTTTGCATATTTTAAGTTATTTTGCCTGAAAGTAGGCTAACAAAATTTATGTCAACTGAATGCGCACAGCTAGCAGAAGTTTTCTTTTTTTTTATCTATTCCGCACTCACTTTTACATACACATCACTCTATCTCTTTCTCGCTTTCACTCTTGCTCTTTGGCTGCTATTCAACTTGTGCAATTTCCTGCATGAAAATTTTAATAGGAAGCATTCTTTCGCTTTACAACAAAAAGTATTATTAAAAATATCTGCAAGTCCAGATTTTACATATTCCATTTATTTTTTTTTGCCTAAAAATTTATATTACAAAACGTTGACACAGTTTTCTAAACAGTCAAAAAGAGGAGGAAGGTAGCTAGGTCATACATAGTGCATTGGGATTAACACACAAAAAAATTATGAAAGAAATGTGAATTTTTACTGTGTCGAAATTGGAATACACTTTACCATTTGAACAAAATAAATTTCGGAATTTATATTTCTCCGCTTAATCAGGGTAAAACGATCGAATTTCGATTTGAAGAAATGAGTGCACCAACGCAATACATTCGCAACGTCAAAAATATTTCATATTCTGCAGATTTAGCTTAATGTGAACAATTTCAGTTTCCAAAACTGCAAGCGGTCAAAAACTCTTGCGGCAAAAATTTTAATGCGCAATGAAGAGGCCATCAATTGAGCATTACGTTTATTGTACGTTCTTTTCTAAAAAATCATTTTCTTTAAAAAAAATGTATAAAAAATTTTTAAAAAGTCCCATACCTGTTATTGATTTCGGAACTTCCAGATGAAAGCAGAATTTCCTAACCACAAGACAATATGGAATGTCAATACTGTGCTCCAAAAATTAATTTCCACGTTTTTATTTATTTTGCATATAAATTTTTCCGAGGATAGTTTTATCAGCCACACATAGTGTAAAGGGTGTTATTAGTTTGTCGGAATGTTTGTAACGCATTAAAGGAGGCATCGGAGAGAGAAGGATGAGAAGGATGAATGGGCGCAACAACGTTTGGCTGCAATTCGCTGTGATCGCGATATACAGTTATATCAGCGTCGTTGCGATGAGCTACGTCGCAGCGAAGCCGTGACAGTACAACAGGAGGAACAACAATTGGACGATACGATACGAAAACGGCGTGCCGATGAAATACGTACCCAAATGCTGGATGAATATTTGAAGCGACTGCAGCATGATAACTACATGGAGCAGCTACAGCACGAGGAACACTGGCTTGAGCGGCAACAATTCGAAAAATTAAAACGAGAGCAGCTCAAGGAGCACATACAGCACAAGAAACGTCAATCGCAACGTTTTGCCGATGGACGTCAGCGACGACATGAGGCAATAACGTGTGCCGCAAAAATCTCTGCCAGTTTACGTCAATTTGTTAGGCAATCCGTAACGCCGGACGGTTCACTGGTGGAAAATGGTGGTGGTGGTGGTGCTGGTGCATATTCAAAAAAATCAGTCGTACGTTGTTGACGACCATTTTAAAGTGACGACAGTAAAAATATTTTTATTTTAATATTTTTTTTTTTAAAAAAAAAATAAAAATGGCCTTAAAAAATTATAAATTTAATAAAAAAAAAACCCCTAAAAAAACTAAAACTTTTTTCGCCTTTTTTTTATGAAAAAGTTATTATATATAAATGCTTTTACACAATATAGGGTAAAAACACTTCTAATGGCATCCAATATCAAAAGAATGTTGCCACGCCCATTTTCAGATATAGCCCCCATACAAACTTAACGCTTTTTTCGATTTTTTTGTATGAAAATACGTATTATTTATAAATATATTTAATGCAAATAGGGTAAGAACACTTTTTATGTCATCCAATGTCAAATCTAAAGCGCCACGCCCATTTTTATGTATAGCCTCCTTACAAACTTTCCGCCCCTTTTTCGAGTTTTGTATATGAAAACATTTATTATTTCTGAATGAATTCAATTAAATTTGGTAAAAATCAATTCCAATGTCCACCTAATTGAACACTTTCTATATGGTAAGGATCGGGCAAATATAACATAAAGCCTCCATACAAATTTGACAAAATTCATCGTGAAATTTAATCTAAGCACCTGGTAAACATATAAACTATTAAAAGTGTTGTGTAACGGGTATTTCAGCTTCGGTTCCACCGAAGTTAACGTTTTTTCTTGTTTTTTGTTTAATGGTTGTCTGGGTTCAGTTTTGTTCAAGACATTCTCTTCGGAGTGTTGGCGATAATCATAATTTGAGAACTTCACACAATAATGAAAGATAGTTGGATTTTTAAGAATAATGAGAGTCACAGGAACAGAACCCCTTGGGACCACTACTTTTAAAGTTATTCTATTTTTTATACCCGCCACACATAGTGTGAAGGGTATATTCAATTTGTCAGAAAGTTTGTAACGCATTAAAGGAGGCATCGGAGACCCCATAAAGTATATATATTCTTGATCAGCTCGACGAGACGAATCGATCTAGCCATGTCCGTCTGTCCGTCCGTCCGTCCGTCTGTTTGTTTCTTCGCAGTTTATTTGGTCAGTTTAAAAGATATTAAGCTGAAATTTAGAACTTAAGCTTTTCTCTCGAACGACTATAACATGTATGGAAATGAAAGTGCCACGCCCATTTTTAGGTATACAAAATTACCTTTTTTTTAAGTTATTTGTATGAAAACTTTTTCATGTTTTTTCTTCAATGTATGTACTCACTCAAATTGGGTAAAAAATACTTCTTATGTCTTCTAATGTCAAAACTAACGTATCACGCCCATTTTAGGTTTAGCCCCCATACAAATTTACCGCCCATTTCGAATTTTTGTATAAAAATAGGTATTATTTTATGAATGTATTCACTCAAAATTGAATAAAACACCTCCTAATATCATCCAGTTCCAAAACCAGTATGCCACGCCCATTTTTAGGTATAGCCCCCGCACAAACTTACCGATTATTCCCGAACAAATGTATTAAAAAGTAATTATTTCGATTATATATTTAAATGTGTATAGGCCACTGATGATCGCACAAACTATTCAAAGAATCGTGTGGCGGGTATTTAAGCTTCGGTTCCACCGAAGTTAACGTTTTTCCTTGTTTTTATATTTTTTTTTTCCAATTGCATAAAACACATTTCGTCAGATAGCGTTTAAAATCAGGCTTCTGTCGTGCTTAGGTTCTGTTCTAAAAAATTATATACAGAAAAATATATACAGCGCCCCCGGGTGGACTCGAACCACCAACCTTTCGGTTAACAGCCAAACGCGCTAACCGATTGCGCCACGGATTTTGCAAAAACTGGTAAATAGAATCAACAAAATTGTTTCAAGAAAACTTTTACTGTCAAATTTTATTTATTTATTTTTTTAACTTTTTAATTTCGTTTATATTTTTTGTTTTTTTTCATAATTAAAACCGGTTTACAATTTAAATTCGTACGGTGTATATTTACCGTTTGATAGTCAACTGCTAAAAACAACTGCCATGCTATTTCATTCTTTCACTCTCGTGCCTATGCGTCTGTACAGTGTATATATATATTCTTGATCAGCTCGATGAGGCGAGTCGATCTGGCGACTACTGGAGACTCTCAGCTGAAATTTGAAACTTAATATTTTCTCTCTAACGACTAAATCAAGAAAGAAAATGAAAGTTCCACGCCCATTTTTATGTATTGCCTCCATACAAACTTACCGTTTTTTTTCGATTTTTTGTTTGAAAATAGTGATTAATTATTCATATATTCGCTCGAAATTGGGTCAAATTTGCCACGACCATTTTTTAGGTATATCCCCCATACAAACTTAACGCCCATTTTCGAATTTTTGCATGAAAATGGTTATTATATGGGAATGTACTCACTACAAATTGCCTAAAAACACATCAAATATCATTCAATATCAAAAGAAAGGTGCCACGCCTATTTTTAAGTAAAGTCCCCATACAAACTTACCGCCCATTTTCGAATTTTTGTATAAAAATGGTAATTTTTTAGTAATGTTTTGACTCCGAATTGGGTAAAAACACTTTTAAGATCATCCAATAGCAAATCGTATGGTGCCACGCCTATTTTTTGGCATAGGCCACACACAACGTGAGTTGCATCAGACCATTGACCCCGTCGCAATCCATCTCGAAGTTTTATTTAAGCCACTGATGATAACACATTAACAATTTAAAAATACGTGTGACGAGTATATAAGTTTCGGTTCTACCGAAGTCAATGTTTTTCCTTGTTTCCGATGGTTTTCTTCAAATATAAAACTTAATAATTTCTGCCTTTTGTTTTACATAGATTTGCGCCCAAAGCAACAATACCATATTTTACACCATAAAAAAGGTAATAAAAGAATATATAGCATACATATAGGAGTGCTAGCATGCAATTTTTACCTAGCCAACCTGCACGAAACACATTAAATGCGTTGACTTTGCTTTCAAATGTAGCTAACGAAGCGTTTAGCATAACAGCACCAAAAGAAGAAAGAAAAAAAAGAAAGAACGAACGATGAAGTCGAGTATGCTCGACTGCAAGATACCCTTTACCCAAACTTTAGGTACCTTAAGTTAAGTCTTATCTTAGAAGCATAATCTATTGTATTGAATTTTAATACAAAAACACAAAAAAAATAAAATGGGTTATAAAAGGGGTAAATCCTTCAATTTTTTTTTGGCCCTATCTACCCATATTGGGATATTTCTTTTTAATTATAAAGGTATTTATTATGGGGGAAAGTGGGGATATATCGAGTTATTCAATTATACCGATTTGCATTGAACGCATGTTTAATTTAAAAGTATAAAGTCAGTTAATTCACAAGTACATTTCAAATGATATACGAAACAAATATATTTTGGGGACGAGTGCTACTAAAAAACTGAGATATTATGCCACAAAATGCTGACAGTAGATAAGAACTTTCGATGCCACTTCTTAGTGATACCAATGGCCGTGCTTCGCAACTCTCCATGCTTTAAAGTTCCTTGAATATGAAACAAAAAATTTTTATGAAAAAACCAAAAAATTTGGGGTAGCCTTGTGACATATCAGCAGAGTCTTAGTTTCAAATATGGTGGACCTATCTCGTATAGTCCCCGACAGCAGACACATGACAGACAGCCAAAGCTATCGAACGACTCTTCCATCATTGCTGATCAAACGAACACCACCATCATGCTGATCAAGAATATATTTATACTCTATAGTGTCTCCCATCCTTCCTACTGCCTGTTACATACATTTGCACAAACTGAATATACTCTTTTAACTTTCGGGTACAGTGTATAAAAAGAGGCTATTTTAGATTTAAGCTGAACTTAGACTGAACCACTAGCAGAACTTCTTCTCTATTCTGCTAGTATACATTTGTAGTACTACTTCAAGTCAAACATTTATCTTGAGAAAAGCTTTCCGACAACACTTTACCGGCATTTTGTCTTTGACAAAAATTTAATACTCGCCAGTTTATCTTCGGTTTTAAAAGAGTGTCTGTGCTGCCAGGCTGTGTATGCAATCCATGAAACTATGTCGCATACTTTGCAGCGTGTGTATCTTTTTTGCTGAACTGAGTTGAACTGAGCTGAACTGAAGTGAAGTGAGTGTTGTCTACTATTATATTCTGTTTCTTTACACTTTGTTACTTCAAATCCTGTAAAGTTTCCTGCATGCATATGACAGGAGTAGTCAACTTGCTTTAAGCTTTTGCTTTATGCATTTAACTTTTATACAGAAAATGTTGTGTGTGTGTCTCTGTATGCTGAAATATTAAATTACCCATGAGTGCTTGAGTGTACAAAAAAAAAAAAAAAAAAAAAAAAAAAAATGGTGTAGTAATGCATTTCTTTATAATTTTTTTTTTTTTTTTTTTTTGTAGGTGTTAAGTATTTGGGTTGTACTCTAGCATTTTCAGATACAATTTGCTGAGATTTATTTTAGACTTTAAAGGTTTTAAGATTAATTGCGGAAAAAATTTTAAAACAGTCTTTTCGCGTTGGAAAAAGAGAAGAGAAGATGACTCGGGCCACATAACTTTTTTCTCTGGGTTTTGTATGAAGAAATGCTTCAATAATTTCAAACATTTTAAGAATCTTTGTAGCCACTTGAAGAAGATTTTTAAAAAAAATTATTATGCAAATTTGTGCTATTACTTCGCACAAGTACACACCAATTACAATTCTCTTCATAGACTAAAATCACATCATCTTTTGTCTTTTTCTTTCGCTATATTCTAACTCTTTTCACTATGAATTTTTTACTCGTTCAAGGACATTTTTATTATGCAGCCCGATTTTTCTAAATTTTACTTTTACTTTAGTTGCTCCATTTCGTATTTTTTAGAGCTGCTGTTGCACCTACGCTGCTATGAATTTGTTTGAGTGTGAGTAATACTAAAAAAAAGGCAAAAAAAACTCTGCACATGGTAAAGTTTTTTCATTTCCTCGAAGAAAAAATATCCAGAGGCAGACGTTTCATTTAAAATAGAAAATGTAGTAAAAACTTGTACGTTCTTCTTGCTTCATCTTGTTCGTTTGCTCTAATGGAACTTTAAGCTAGATTAATTTTTTAATTAGCTCTTTTGTTGTTACTCAGTACAGCGGAAGTTGCTAAGGATGTTGTAAAAAAAGTTTAAAAAAAACAAGAAAAAAAAAATTTTTTTTTTTTTTTGTGTTTTCTGGCATATTTAAAATAAAATTATATTCGTTGAACTAGTTTTTAATTTTTAGCTTGAATATGCATAACTAAGAAGAACTAATGGAAAATGAATAAAGCAGCTTATTTATGGACATAAGTAAGGGATTTTAAATTCTTTAAAAAAAATTTTTTTTTTTTTTTCGTACGTAACTTAAAGATAAAACTTCAGTTAGGAGAAAGTGGTGAGTTTTGAAGCATATGGCGGATCTGCGAATCACAGCCATTGATATCACTTAGCAATGGTTTCGATAGCTCTAGCTTCTGTCAACATTTTTGACCAAGTATCTTAGTTTTGTAACAGCAATACTCTTGTATCAAATCTCTGCAGAGAGTGTTTATCATTTTCATCAACACTTTTAAGCGTATCGAAATAAAATTTTAATTTTTTTTAATTTCTTAATTTTTGCAACTCGCACCAGTCCACCATCTCCTTCATATACTTTGGTAATTCCTCCTAATGGCCACTGATTGACCGGCAAACTATTCTCTTTAGAAATCACCAGGTCATTCGGCGTTATATTGACAAAAAGGTTTTTCTATTTGTGGCGTTGCTGGAGCTCATTGAAATATTCTCGAGTCCATCGTTTCCAAAAGCCATGTTTTATATGAGACGTTAGCTTCCAGTGTGTCAAAGTAATGCGTTGTTTACGTTTGATGGAATACTTGGGACGTGAGCGGTTCTCCAATTAATAGATGTCCTGGCGTTAAAGCTATTAAATCATCAGGTTCACCAGACATTGGCGTTAATGGTCGTGAATTCAGTTAAGCTTCTATCTCAATAACAAGTGTTTTAAGTTCCTCATAAGTCAATGAAGCCGTGCAACACTCCTTATCAGCTTATGTTTCACTGGGCGGCATTAAAATAAATTTTATGCCCTTTTGAAAAAATCTCAGATCTAATTCTGTTAATTGGTTTTTCGCGCCTACGAAGTTCCATTGTCCGAATACATTTTTTTACAATGTCCCGACTAATACATCTTTTTTAGAGTTTTCTCTGTTGCTAAATCGGTCATAAGCTCTATACGCAACCGCGCCACGATTTTTGAAAACACTAAAAAACCTTTTTTTTTTTTTTGAGCAGAAAGGCAAAAATGGTTCAATCACGAGTTGTATTTAAATATGCTTTACAAAACTCTATTCGAGAAAATGTAAAAGAGCTGATTTTTGTGGTTGTCTTGAAAAACAAAGCTTCAAAACTCCCCACTCTCTTTATCATTTTCGATCGTTTGCTTCGAACCAATAACCGAACCAGTTTTTCTGAAAGAAAATGCTGATTTTACCAGAAGAGAGCAAGTAACACAGCTCTAGATTGTAAAATTTTTACGCAATCACAAATATTATACATAAAACTGTTCAGTAAAATGGGTGCTCATAGCATTTGAACCGAACCGAACCGTGGCTCGACACGGACTAAAAATCGGTTCGTGAACAAAACCAGCGGCTCAAGAGCATCGCGAATCACTGTACCAAACCACCTCATATTTTTTAGTGGTTTGCAGCCCTGTAAAAATATGAGCAATTTTTTTCTCGTTTATGTGGTGTCACGCCCAATTGATTATACTTTTCTTGGTGTAGTAATATGTTTACCGAATTTCGTTTCACTTGATCAATTATTTGCAAAAATAAGATTACTTTTTTTTTTTGGATAGATTGAGGGAGCCACGCATTCTTTCCATTTTTTCAACTTTCCAGGTCTAAGTAACATGTATACCGAATTTCATTTAATTCACATACTACTGTGAACAAAAAATAAGGAGAATTTGTTTGTAAAATGAAAAAATTTTTATTTATCCCTTGTAAATCAATTTCATCCCCTTCAAAGTAATCCACTCCCGATAAAATAAACTTATGCCAACGTTTTTTCCAATCCTCGAAACATGCCAAATAGTCCCTATCCGGTATAGCCATGCGCATTCGGCGATTCAGCATGTATCTCCTCAATCGACTCGAAACGCTCCTCGGAGTAGTCTCTTGAGTTTTGGGAATAGCCAGAAGTCACACGGAGCCAAATCAGGCGAATACGGTGGTTGCGGAACGATATTGGTTGTATTTTTGGCAAAAAAAGTCACAAAAAATCAGTGCAGTTTTAAAAAAAAAAACATAATTTTTGGTACCAACCGAGACTTGACACTTGCGCAAAACATCCTTCAAAATTTGTAATAATTGATCCTTTTGATACAGCCAATTTCATCAGCAATGTCTCTCATAGTTAATCGACGGTGTGCAAGCACTAATTCTTTTACTTTTTGATGTGAGCATCGTCCGTTGAGGTCGATGGTTGATCAAGGAGCTCTTCGTCTTCAACACGTTCGCAACCTTTCCCCTTTTTCATTTATACCAATCAAATGTTGTTGATTTTGGTAGAGCTCGGTCCCCATAAGCCTTCTTCAACATTTTTTATTCAATTTATTTCATTCAGATAAAAAATTTTATACAGGTTCTTTGATCCATTTTTTTGAATAGGTAAAAACCGAAGACGATCCAAACACGTGCAAGCAAAGCAGCTGTCAACAATTAAGTGAACATTCAAAATGGCCGAGCTTGTCGGCATAAGTGAGAGACATGAGTACCAACCTAACGCCACAAAAAATCGAAATTCGAATATACCTAGCACGCGAAAATTCAAAATTCGCGATAATGTTTGAACACACACCTCGTACTGCATTGGTTTCAAAACAAACAAAAACAGCAATGCATGCATTTGTTGTTTTTATTTGCCTCTAACCATGTAGTGTATTCAGAATGGTCCTCAATAGTTTACACCGGCATTTTTAAAAGGCCTTGAAGGAGTAATGCCATGCTTTGAAAGATTTCCCATACCAAATTTCATTTGTCAGGTGCAATAACATATTTGCAAAAATACAGGGCTGCAAACCGATTTTGAACCAAACCGGTTTCCGAACCGAACCGCAGCATTTTCGATTGATTGGTCCGAACCATAAATCGACCCAGTTCTTCTAAAAGAAATTGGTTTTGAACCAAAACCGAACCATATTAAAAGCAAAAGCGGTTTTGGTTCCAACCGGTTCTCCATTTCTTGAGTGAGGATGTTGCTTGAGTTTATATCAAAGTATATGCAAAAATATTGAAAATGTTAATACGAGTTCTCGTAAACGTAATAATATTAAATCGATTGGGATGGTCTATAAATTTAAAAGCTGTCCGTTTTCAGATTGCCAGTTCATCTCACCAAACAAGTCCGCCGTGTGATTAGAGGAAAATCAATAAATTTGAATGTCCCATTGGGTTCTGTGGAGAGCGCGAAGTACTATGATTTTAAATATTTTACCTAATACTGTTCAGTAAAATAGGTGCTCATATCAAATAGACAAAATTTTATTAGTTGATTTGAGGCTAAATTTTTTAACATATGCATTACTTGAACCATTTGAACCGAACCGAACCGTGGATCGACAATGACTTCTTGAACCGAACCAGCGGCTTAAGATCATAGCGAACCACTGTACCAAACCACCTAAAGATTTTTTTAGTGATTTGCAGCCCTGTAAAAATATGATGAATTTGTCTGCATCGATTCTACGGTGCAACGCATATTTTTATAAAACGTTATAAATCCAATCTTCTAAGATGCACCAAAAAATGCACAACTACATTGAAATCGGTTGAGTTGTTTCGGAAATATTTAATGAATTTATAATATGTAAAATAGTTTACGTCCTATTCTCAGACCTCCCAAAATTTTATAAGAATCGGTCAAACCCGTTTTGAAGGAGTTTTGTTGCAAACACTGTGACACGGGAATTTTATATACATATTACAAGACAAGAAAAAGATTTTACTAAATTTCTAAAATTACCTACGCATTCTACGATTATTTCGCTGTGCATCTCTGGTAAATACCATTTAAAAGCTATTTTAATAAAACAATAATCTATTCAATCATTCTAAATGCATGCAATGCTATTCTAATTGACATATTTAAGGCAATATTATATTTCCTTTTTGTATTTATTTTTTCTAAAGGTTCGTAAATTAATTCAAGCGAAAAACAAAAGCAGCCATTTTGTCAACTTTATTAACAGCTCAACTCAACTCAAATCATAGCAATATGCAGCATCACAAATAGAATTTCATATAAAAACCGGCTTCAAAAAAAAAAAAAAATTTTAAAATGAAAAAAAAGAAAAGATTTCAATAAATCGCACTCCATGACAATTAGAACATGTGGCGTAATTCAATCTGTAGTTGATCAAAGGTACGCAATTCAAACGACATTCATGTTGGTACAAAAGCAAAGGACACACCTACCTTAGGCAATAGAATTCCAACAAAATAAAAACGAAAAGAATGGAATAAAAAAAAAAAAAAATTAAAATTTGTCAAATGAAAACAAAATACGGGCTGAGATTCTCATAGAAACGCACAACTTTGTTTTTATAAATTTATGCGAATTTTTTTTTTCTCGAAAGAAATTCAAATATTTTGCAGAAAAAAGAAAAATAAAGACGAAGTATTGAGTTTTTATTAAGCAGCAACTAAAGTGATTGGATTGAATTAGAGAAATGGAGTACGGCAGGGCGTTGACTATGAATGCCAGTCGAATCGTTTGAAGCGACAATTGGCATTGGCAATTGAACAGAAATTAAAGACCGAAACGCACATTGCTCGAAATGAAATAATAATGAAAAAAATATTCTAATGAAAAAAAAGTATTGAATGTCATTATTTGAATGTGAACAGCAACTGTCGTGCACAGAAATGTCAAATGACGGAATTGAGGGAATACGCTAAACTCAAGATGGCGTTTTCTAATTGTTTGCCAATTGTGCGTAAATAAAAGAATAAAAAAATTTTAATAGTCAGGAAAAAAAAAAAAAAGAAGAAAATTATACACTTGAAACTTAGCCAAAGCCATTCAAGTGTGGCCACGACTTCAAGGAAAAATATTCAAATTTAAAATGTAAATTGATCGACCAATTATTTGCACACAAAAAGCAGTTCGGCTATAACGAAATTTTAATACACTAAATAAGAAAATATTTACAAAAATAAATTAGAATCTTCTGGACTAATTTGTTAATGAGTTAAAAAGTATGTCCAGACGGACATTTATTTTCCAGTAGGGCTGCTTCTATAAGCAAGAACAAAATAAATAATCAAGCTTTACAAAATTGATTGATTTCGGCAAGGGCTCAAAAATATTCTTATTTAAAGGATGCGTTAATTTAGGGACTAGAAACAAAAATGTTCGACAGTCTATAACAATTTAAAGAAAATACCATAGCACGATGGATTTTTTCGCTTTTCTTTTTTTTTTTGCCTTAAATTACAATTTTAAGATATTTACTCCAAATTTGGTTTGTGTGCATATTTTGCGTCTCCAAGATGACCTACCAAGCTTTATTTGATTTGATCCACTCTTTCATATAGCTGCCATATAGCCTATCTGGCCGATTTACACCAACTACTTTTTTTACCAGTTGATTTTTTTGTATTGCAGCGCAACCAAGGTTTTCATAAAAATACACTAAAATATACCATTTTTTTTTGGATTACAGTAATCCTAAAATATTTCGGTGAACGCTGCATTCAGCGGTTTTGTATATTTGATTTCGGCGAGTTCCTGAATTATTTTAGTCTAGTATAATAAAAACATACAAAAAGCGAAAAATTTTTACATGGAAAAATTAAAAAATTGTCTTCTTAAATGAACCGGATAATGCCTAATACATTGTTTTAGTGTAATTTTAATTTATTGCATTGTTAACTTTCAAATGAAACCGGTTTGGGTCTCATCGGTTGGATGTCTTCAAAGTCCATAGCGGACATAGAAATATATTTACTATTTTGTTTGTAAACATATTTTTGGTCCTTCGACGATTTGCCAAATTTGGCTCGGATTAGATAACTATTTCATATATCTGCTATATAATCGATATGGCCGATATGCATTCACTATAAAAGAAACTTAACAGACATCGAAAAAATTCTTAAAAAAACTCAGATTATATGCGCTGATTTTGTAAGGGAGCTATATGATATACTGGTTTGGTTTAAAAATTGATCCACTACATGTTGCTTGATATGAGAAGTCTTTATACCAAGTTTAAATTAAATAGATTCAAAAATATCTTAATTTTAATATAAAAACTTTTAAATGGGCGGTGAATTTGTTTGGGGTCAAAGCCAACATGTGGGCGGGGGCATACTGATTTTAAATACCAACTACCTGAGTCTAAGAAAATCTTAAGATTCGATTTTCAAGCTCAATACCTTTGAAAATGTGGACTTAAACGAAAAGCACATTCAAATAGAGAAAAAATAGACAGACGGACAAGTGCAATTTTCTGGAAATAGAACAAAAAAGGAGCAAAAAAGGACTAGTCACAAATTAATCTACACACTTTGTTTAAACACTTCTCATTTATAAAATTTTCTAAGGCTGTGCCATACTAAAGAACTGATACATTAAACACAACTACCAAGGTCATTCTAAAAATACATATATCGTTAGTTACCCATTTTTTTTTACATACCTGGACAATCGATTTTCATATTAATTTTTAACTACTTGTTTTTATTAGTGACAAAACAAGCACTCGACATTTTGCAATGTTTCGCTCCAATTTCCTCCTGATTTAAATAGCGCTTGTCTATGGAAAACTTACATAGGAAACAAGAAACGGACAGACGGACATAGATCTATCGGGTTGTTATGATCCTATTAAAAACTAAGGAAAACTTAATTCAGATACCGCTCATACGAAACTTTTAACTGCTTATGCATGAGTATCAGTGGCGAAGGTTATATTTTCCAATGGAGGTCGTTTGAAGGTCAAGGAGCCGATGCAATCCGGTTTTGAAAATTAAAAATGGTCTGGATAAGCTTAAGTTTGAATTTTATGGTGAATGTCTTAAAAATTGAGCGAATTAATCGTCAGACATGGCTCAATCGAAATGCTCATCAAGGAGATCAAGAATATAGGATATAAACCTCTTTTAATGTGTAACAAACTTTCCAGCAAACTAATAAAACTCGTTCAAAATTTTGTGTGATGAGTATAAAAAGAATATATATGTATCTACTTCTCCGTACGAAAAGTAATTTCATGCAAAAATGTAAATCGAAAATAAAAATGGAAAATTTACTATTTGACCGCATTGACCGAAGGTATGAGAGCTCTTATTGTAGCATAATACATACTTGGTTAGTTGGTTGGTTGATATGTACTTCGACTTTTTTGTTCAATTAAATTCGACGACTTTACGATAACAAGATTATCCGCCGCAGACATCTTGAGACAATATAAGCTGTGAACGATAAGACCACAAAGACAACAAGACAAGTCAGTAGACGAAGACGATGAAATCAATGAAAGTAATTGTAGCGCGTTGAGAACCCAAAGAGCATGACAAGTTTTTTCCTTTTTTTTTTTTGGATGGCAGGATAATGTCTTCGTCGCAGTCGTTGTCGCTTTTTTTGTTGTTGTTGTTGTTGTCATTGTCATCGCCTGCCTGCCAAATTGGCATTTTGGCAATGAAATTCAAATGTTGCCAATGTCGCGTCTGCTACATTGCTTTGCTTGTCATTTGATTTGAATTTTATGAAAAAGTGAATCTCGAAATGTGATATTTTTGCGCTTACTTTTGTATTTCATGCTCTGCACTTTTTCCTTATTTGTCATTTGCCTTCTTTTTTTTTATAAAATCGTCTCAAGTCTGCTTTTCTTAGAGCTACTTTGTACTTATTTTAGTTTTATTCTTATGCAATTTTGATGCGTTTTCCATTTTTTTTTTTTTTTTGAGGCACTCGTTTAGTTTTTTGATTGAGATTGTCATCGACGTTGTTGTTGTCGTCGTCTTCTTGGTCGTCATCGTCGTTGTCGTTTGGCGGCATCATTTGAATAAGCAAAAGTTGCATAAGAAAGCATTTGAGAAGAGCTTAAAGTTATGCAAAGTATATATTTGATTTCGTCTTGCGATAGCTAAGCTGTTATGGTATCGAATGCGAAAATATTCTAAAAACAAATTTTGGACAACTAAGAAGATTTGTAATATATAATTTATAAAAAAAAAAAAGGAAGAAAAAAATTAGTAATACCAAAAAGAACGTGAATTGTTGAAAATAGTTTTAAAATGTACTTAAATTTAGTTGGGAGACAATAATAAAACAAAAGTTTTTCTGCTTTTATACCCTGTACCCAAAGGGTAAAAGGGTATATTAAGAATGTATGTAACAGACAGAAGGAGGCAAGATAGACCCTATAAAGTATATATATTCTTGATCAGCATTGGAAGGGGAGTCGAACTAGCTATGTCTGTCTGTCCGTCCATCCGTCTGTCCGTCTGTCATGCTGTCTGCCGTATGAAAACGATTATTTCGGAGACTATATGAGGTACAGCTTACAAAATTGAAACTTAGACTCTCCTAGGCCGTCAAGTGTGCACTTACAAACGGTTTTCCTCTAAACCGATTTTAAGGAGTACCCCCCATACAAATCTACCCCAAAATTTTGGGGTTTTGCATAAAAACGTCATAGTTTTTTATTCTAGATAATTTAAATTTAGCATAAATTATGTTTATGATAGTCCCAATAAAATATCCCAATATGGATATAACCAACAAAATTTTAGGTATAGCCCCCATACAAATTTACCCCAAAAATTTGGGTTTTTACATAAAAACGTCATTGTTTTTTATTCTAGATAATTTAAATTTAGCATAAATTATGTCTATGATAGTCCCAATAAAATGTCCCAATATGGGTAGGACCAACCAAATTTTAGGTATAGCCCCCACACAAATTTACCCCAAAATTTTGGGTTTTTACATAAAAATATACCCGATTTTTGAAGTTTTTCTATGAAAATTCAATGAGGTATGGTAGTCAAATAGAACCTAACTTAAGGTACATATAGATTGGGTACAGGGTATCTTGCAGTCAAGCATACTCGACTTCAGCGTTCTTTCTTGTTCTATTTCGCTTAGAGAGGGAAGCTTCAAATCAAGCAAGATGTTAATTCAGATGGATCATAACACCAAACAGATTTCTTCCTAATGTATTGGTTACTCCAAATGATACCGATTCCAGTAACTCAAGTGAACTGCTACTCGATTTGACTCGACTCGTTTGACTTCGAAACGGACTCGAGTATTTTGATTTCAATTAAAGTCGTGTCGGATACACGGTTTAGTTGATCGGTTACACTGTATAAAGCGATTAAGCAAAATCAAGAGAAACAGCATGTAAGCATTATGATAAAAAAATTTTTACACGGTCACATACATATATAGTCGAGTCAACGGTGCATATGTCCGCTGTCTGTCTGTATTTTTGCTTTTCACTCGCTAAGATTTAAAGATATTGATTGATTTTTAGCAGTAAAAATTGCACGCCCATTTTATGGCACAGTGGCCCATTTTCGAGTTATTGTATGAAAATACATATTTTTTTTGCTTTTTTTTTGGCCCAAAGTAGTTTGTATGTCAGAATCAAGGTGCCCTGCTTTGTTTTAAGAATAGCCCCCACACAAATTTTTGAGTTTCTTTTTGAAAACTGGTCTATTTATGAAGCGATTTATATAAAATTTGATAAATATCCGCCTTATAGCAACCTATGTTAAAAAAAGTATCCATGGTTGAGTTGGGACCACAAAAGCATATACCACTCACACAAATTTACTGCAAATTTTTCAGTTCTTATATAAAGGAAGAAAGAACGCTGAAGTCTTCTATGTTCCAAGACAACTTGTATACATTGCTTTATTGTATTCGATTTTTATAAAAAAAAAATCAGAGAAATGGGTAAAGTTGTATGTTATAAGGTAGCGATATTTCATTTGGACTATTGTAGGCGTAGTCCAAACTAAATTTAGAGTTCAAAATGGGACTAGAAAATAACCGTTTGTAAATGATTGCTCTACAGCTTATGAGAATATGGCGGGTCAATCTCTTAGTCTCCGAGATAGTCGTTTTCATACGGCAGACGTCAGGACAGATAGACAGACAAACTAAGCTATATCGACTCGTCTTTTATTACTGTTCAAAAATATATAAAGAGTTTATAGGGTCTATAATTCTCCTCCTGTCTGTATTACACACATTTCGCAAACCCCTTTTAAAAATGTTATTTATATTAAATACGGTCAAAATACTTCTTGTAGCAACCCAAGATTTCAGTAGGAAATATAATTAAAAAGAAAAGCTTGTCCAATCATTGAAGGACGGATATTGAAATTTCGGCTCCACCGCAGTTAAAGCTTTTCCTTGTTTAAAAGTACTTATGAAAAAACAAAATTACAATAATATTCAAAGACTGGAGAGCATAAACTAAAGTATTATTCGATCATTTTAATAATCGAACAAAATGGCTAGCTTCGGTCGGGTAACCGAATTTTCGGATAATTATTACAAAGTGTAACCGTTTAATCGAGTATATATCTGTGGTAAAAAGGAAAAACTGCTTAAGACTGATTTTACCGTTTTGCAGGCGAGCACTTTCTAAGTTTGAAATAATTTGAAATTGTATGCAAAAGTGAGATTAAGCAAAAATTACTTTGTCTATAACTTCCTGAAAAATCGTAGAAAATACTTCAAAAATTTAGCATGGAGGTACTTTTCAATACGGAGACCAGCGTAGCATTCTTATCCCATTTTTTGCTTAAGTCGACTTAAGCTCTTTTTGCTTTTTACCACAGATATATAAACCGAATCAAGGCGTTCAATAAATCGATTAGACTCGAATCGGTTATGAGTGGTTTGTCGAGTTAACCGATACAACCTCTTATATTGTATATAAATAATCCTCTGTGTGCAAAAAAATAAGTTAAATTTTTAGTTTAAATCAATTTCATCGCCTTCTAAGTAATCTCCTCCCGATGAAAAAGTCGATTTCGGTGGTGGGCTTCGCTTCTTCTTCACAGCGGCATGAATCTGATCTATCGTCTAATAATGGTGACCGCGGAACGGGTTTTTAAGCTTGCAGAATGGCTAATCACGCACGACGCCAAGTCATGCTAATATGGTGGGTGTGAAACGATATGAGTCGAGTTTTTGGCAAACAAAATCAGGAAGAGCCAACGCTAAACAAAACGATTTCGGTACCAGTCGAGATTTGACGCGTTTAAAGCCCAAAACATCATTTAACATTGTATTAACTTAGCCTTTCAATATGCCAATATCATCAGAATGGTCCCTAATTGTTAATCTACGGCTTTCCAAAATCAAATCTTTAGTTAGTCGCCCAGAGCGCTCTTCGTCTTTGAAACGTTCACGGCCTGCTTGAACCTCGGTATACAACTTCGAAGACTTTTTTTCGATTTAGCCTAATCACCAAAGGCTTTGAAAAAATTGGGAAAATTTAATGCAAATTCTTTGCTCAACAAGTTTCAACAACGCAAAAACGAGAAAATCACTTTGAGCAGCTCACAAAGCAAAGCTGTTTCACAAACCCCTAAGAAGTGTAAATTGGTAAGGGTGGCAAAGACAGTCCACCAATCTAAATAAGACCCCAATTCACTAACTTCTTTGACGCATACAGTTCAAATGGACTCAGTAGTATTCATGTCCACCTGTCTGTCCGCAATATTATCCATCTAGTCAAACGTCTCTCCATCTGTTCCTTTATCAATCTTTCCGGTCGTCGTACTACTCGTTTATCTATCTTGCCGATTGCTCATCCTAAACGCAAATAAAACGATTTTAAAAATATTGTACAATTTATTTGGCATATAAATAAATCGTATTAATTTCATTAAATAATTTAGCAATTAATTTATCAAAAAAATTATGATAAATCCAATTCATTTTAAATAAATCGATTTAGAGAAACTTGAGCAGTAAGGCACACCTTTAACAAATATTTAAAGAAAGAAAAAAAATCTATTGTCAACAAATGCGCCTGAAACTTGAATCACTTCTGTCAACTTCGTCGCTGATGTTTATCTACAAAGAAATCAAAGCAATTCTTCGGCATTTCTATTTTTCCTTTGGAAATGCTGCAACCTGCAATTATATGCCAGACAGGATATGCGCTTCTGAGTGTTGTTGTTGTTGTTTTTGTCCTTTGAGCAACTATTTGCTTTGATATACGAGAGCAATGACAATATTATGGTTAGAGAGGCGGACTTACCGCTAGTGCTTCCATCTTCATTTTTTAATAGAATTCATTATAAATTCACAAAAAAAGGAGTTATGCACAATGGCAAAAGAATTGCGCATGCAAAGCATCAAAGAGATAAGAAATATACATAAGAAATCCAGTTGGAAGCAGTGTTATAATGTCACCGCAATATCAATTCATATCCTGTTTCGTTTTCGTTTACATATTTTTTTCTTTTCTTTGACAAAATTCTGCTAAGGAATGTACCGAAAAGAAACTACACTTTCAAATAAATATTTCTCCCAGTGTAAGCTTTTGATCGCGCCATGCAATGCACCGTTAGAAAGCTCGATCAATTCTGAATAATTTTGCATTTTTTGCTTGCTCTATTTGTCTTTTGTTTTTCGATGCCTCGAATCGAAGAGCAAGTAAGAAAAAAATTGTGCACAGCTACTGTACTGGAAAACGGTATTTCATACAGAAAATTAGCTAAACGCTTTAAAGTAAGTGCAAATAGCGTGAAAAACATTATAATTAAGTTTGGAGAGACATGTTCTATAAAAGATTTGCCGAAAACGGGCAGAAAAAAGTGTGCACATAGTCCAAAATTGGAACAATCGGTGTAAACCTTAATTAACAAAAACCCAACGATGTCCGTTCGAGATTTGGCAAAAAAAAACGAGTACAAGCGTGTCAATGATACAAAGAGTGAATCAAAGGAATAACTTAAAGACGTACAAAAAACAAAAAAGTCTCAAAAAAAGTCAGAGACAAGCAGAAGTTGGAAAGCAGAGAGCTCGAAAGCTTTATGATCGGCTGTGCAGTGACGCGGTATGCATTTTGATGGACGAAGAAACATATGTGAAATTGGACTCAACAACTTTACCAGGCCCACAATTTTACACTAAGGAGAGAAGCAGCACTGTTGACAAGTCAGTGTCGACAATTCAGATGGAAAAATTTGGACAAAAGGTGTTGATTTGGCAGGCCATTTGTACCTGTGGTCTTAAAACTAGCTCATTTTTTACAAAAGGTACTATAGGTGCGGATATTTACATCAAGGAGTGCTTGAAAAAACGTCTTATACCATTTTATAAAAAACATAATGTCCCAACTTTGTTTTGGCCGGACCTTGCATCCGCCCACTACGCCATTAAAGAGGAAAACCCACCAAATTGTCCAGAGCTACGACCCATAGAGCGATATTGGGCTATTGTTCAAAGAAATTTAAGGAAGGACGGTAGAGTTGCCAAAATCATTGACGAGATGAAGAAAAACTGGGTAAAGGCAAGTCAGAAAGTCACCAAGGCAGGTGTACAAAACCTAATGAAGGGCGTCAAACAAAAAATTCGATCAAAAATAAGGACTTGACTTTTTTTCAAAATATTTTTTAATAGTTATAATGTTTATGACTGTATATTTAATATGTAAAAAGAAAAATTACTTTTGGTTAAAAACTTTTGAAATACAAATGAAACAAAGTGTGCAGTTTCTTTTCGGTACATTCCTTACGCTATTGAATTGTGCTAGGGTTCGGTTCAAAGATGCCAAGAGCCAAGACATATGTTTAAACTACTTATAAAAATATTTCGCACGAGTAGTTTTACAAACGTAAAACAAGAGCAGCAGCACTGAAAATAAATAAAAAAAAAATAAAAAAAAGGACATGCTTGTTCTCCTTATTTGCTATTTTTTTTCCGTTTCTGGTTTTTTAGGCGGCTTTGTGCAACAAAGCTGAAAAATTTACGGTTTCAATTATCAAAGCACAAAGAAAAAAAATATTTACACTGAAACCTTTTGAAGGATCTTTTTGGGTGTGCAAGCGAAAAAATGTTTTCGCTTCCTTAAATCTGAAGTGAAGTGAAATCTTTTTGATGATTAGCATTTCTAAAAGCGTTAGATTACCTGAACAAAGTGCTAAACTCAACAAACAGTTCATAGGTTATTTATACTTATTGCATTTGGCTGAGTAGGCTAACCCTATTTTCTTCTATTTTTTTCGTTGACATTTGCAACAACTTATTTACGCCTGAACACACTTTGTGGAATTTGTAATTCATCCTAACATTATTTCATCGTTGTTGTAGATTATTAAATTTTCTTATTGATTTCATTTGTTCTTTGTGGAATTTTTATGTTTATGAATTTTATTAACCGCAAATTCACATGCAATTGAATTTATCAATGCGTTTTCTTTATATAAAGAATTGAAGTCATTGATATGGGTAAAGTACTTGAATATTAAAAAGATTATTTAAAATGAGCGTAGAAAGAGAGCAGAGAGATTAGGTACTGCTAAATGCATGATGCCATACCCATACCTATATCATTCTTTTGGGATCGGGCATCACTTAGAGCTTTCGCACCCAACAATGGGGATAATGTATTGCTTTTTTTGTACCAATTGTTTTAAGAGTATTAAAAAATATCAAAAGTATCGACTATATCTGTGGTTTTAAGGAAAAACTACTTAAGTCTATTTTTTACCGTTTTGCAGGAGAGTACTTTCTAAGTTTTAGATAATTTGAAATTGTACGCAAAGTGAGATAAATTAAAAATTACTTTATCTATAATTTCATGAAAAATCGTTAAAATAATAGAATAATCGAATTTTGCATGGAGGTACTTTTCAATGCGGAGATCATCCTAGTATTCTTATTTCAATTTTAGCTTAAGTCGACCTAAGCACTTTTTTCCTTTTCACCATAGATTTTACGAGTATCGCAAAATACAAATAGTATCAATTATTTTAAGAGTATGGAAAGATATCAATAGCATCGAATTTTTTAAGAGAAGCAATAGTATCAATAGAATGAATTGTTTTAAGAGTATCATGAAACATCTATACAGTTGAATTAATTTTCACCCCTAGGCACAGTATATCCCATACAATAATAAGTTTGTAAGACATCAACGAAAAATATCACTCTCGCGCCACAGTGTTTGTAATAAAACTCCTCCGAAACGGCTCGATCGATTCTTATAAAATTTGTTGCGTATAGTCTAGGATTAGGACGTACACTTTTTTTCTGGCCGATGACCGATTTCAATGAAAGTTTGTAGATTTGTATTTTTTAGTTCAACTTAAAAGAAAGAATATATGTCGCTTTAGAAAAATGGGCAGAGAACGTGACCCACAAAAAATCGATCATAAATTCATCAAATATTTTCAAAGCAACTCAATCGAATTCAGTGAAATTTTTTAGGTGTGTCTTTTTTCTTATCCATTGTATTGGATTTTTATACAAAAACTTAAAAAGTAAGATATATTTGTATGGGGGCTATACCAAAAATCTGTTGTGGGCCTACCCATATTGGTCTATTTAGTTGGGACTATCTTTGGCATAATTTATATTAAATGTAGACTTCCTAGAATATGAAACATTGAAGCATTGATTTTATGCAATTATTCAAAATTTTGAGGTAGATTTGTATGGGTGTTACCCTTAAAAATGGGGTTAGAGAAAACCGTTTGCAAGTGCACACTTGACGGCGTTATAGAGTCTAAGTATCAATAGTCTCCGAGATAATCGTTTTCATACAACAGAAATTATGATCAAGAATAAATATACTTTATAGGGTCTATCTAGCCTATTTCTGTCTGTTACATACATTCACACAAACTTAATATACTCTTTAACTCATTGGGTACAGTGTATAAAAATTTATAATATACACAGTATATTCAACATCAAAGGGGTTTCTTTTGTTAAAATCATGGGACATGTAACGCCAACTTCTGAACGTTGATAACATTAGAAAGGTACAGGTCTCACCTTGCAAACGCAGAAACTTCATGTAAATTGGTTGACAGGTTAAAAAGTTACTCGCTTTTAAAGGAATGTTCTCTAATACCTGTGTCACGGCTGCTTGAATGGCTGGAATATCATCGTAAAACGCTCCTTTCATGGCAGTTTTCAGTTAAGGGAACAGAAAATAGTCGCAAGGTAATAGATCAGAGAGAATACGAAGGGTGGTCGATGACACAAATCTGTTTTTACATCAAAAATTCACAAAATTTCATGAAAAATTCATCAAAAATTAACGAATTTTTACGACACAAGCATCAAGTTGGTTGCGTTTGCAAGGTGAGACCCGTCTAAGTGCTCACTGTAATAAAAAAAAAATTGGTTCAAAAATCTATTTTGGGTCCACATATGGGTCCCAGGTCCAATTTCCGGAAATCCCTTGAACACCTTGAACGCTAAAAATGTTTTTAAACCATCTTCCAAATGAGCCCTGTTTCAAGTCTCTACGTCTATTCATTCCAAAGATATGGCTTTTCCGGTTTCAAGGCCCTTATTAGGCCCGGGTCAAAATTTTCCAAAATCCCGTCTAAGTGCTCACCTGACTTCTAAAAAACACAAACATAAATAAACTCTTTAGCGTCTTTTTGTTCCAAACTTTTAACTTTTCAGTTTCAAGGCCCCCATGAGGCCCCGGGTCAAAAATTGAAAATAATACATAGCCTATGTCACTCGGAGTAGTGTAGCTTGCCAACGGTGAAAGAAAATTTTTTAAATCGGTCCAGTAGTTTCGGAGCCTATTAAAAACAAACAAACAAAAAAACAAACAAAAAATCAAACATTTCCTCTTTATAATATTAGTATAGATATAAAATAGTTAATATGTTTCTATGTCCGGAATTAACAATAAAGCCGTCCAACCGAAGAGCCCCAAGCCGTTTACATTTGAAAGTAAACGATGCAAGCAAATTGAAATTCCAAGTCGATTTCCTAATTTTCCCATACAAAAGGTTTTGCTTTTTTAACATAAACAAAAATCAAAAATAAAAAACAGCTGATTGCAGGTTTTCCGAAAATATTTTGGGTAAGATAAACAAGTGGTATTTTTTAGTATATTGTTAAGTTTGCTCTAGCTCATTTTGTTGCGCTGCAAACAAAAAAAAAAAGATTAGTATAAATGCTATCAAAAAGAATTGAAATTGCACAAAACACAGTAGATGCGGAAAGAAAACTAAAAAGAACAGCCAAAACGCCCTTACAACGTAGGAGCAAACGCCGGGTATCTGGTGTTAAAAAATTGTAAATAATATTCATTCATCTTATTTTTACAAGTATTTGAGAGAAATGAAATTTCTTACTAGGACCTGCAAAGTTGAAAAAATTATAGGTGGCCCCGTAAAAGTGATCCCAAAAAATGTATTCTATTCAGAGAATTCAAATTGGCAAACATGTTACTACGCCAAGAAAACGTTTAATTCATTGAAAGAATGGACGGAGGGCATGGCACCATTTAAACGAACCAAAAAAAAAAAAAAATCATCAAATTTTTGCAAATAATTGAACTAGACAAAAGAAATTTGATACATGAGACCCGCGCAAGTCTGGGTGATTCAGCTAATTATAAATATATAAATTTTAGTATTTCTCATTTTTGCCTTTAAGTAAAGTTTTATTTAAAAATAAAAATAAAAACCTCAATTTACGCATGCATGCGAAACATTATTTGTCGCTGCCAATTGACCGACTTGTTTTACCAGACTGCAAAAAAAAAAAAAAAAAAAAAAACTTAGCGGAATTTTTACAAAGTCTAGCCTATTTTTGCTCTAGGAGTGCAGTCACATTTTGTAGGACTCCTGCTCTGCAACGATAATTTTTTATTTTTTGTTGCTTCAAATATGCTCATATGGAAACTTGTATGGCGAAATGCACTTTAACTTTTATATTCCAGATACAAATTGTGTCATTATGGTATATTAAGTTAGTTTTGCAAAGTTTGTAACATCCAAAAAAAAAAAGGAAAATACACAAAGACATTTATATTACTGAACAACTTTTTTGGCTTCCATTAATATCTCGAAAATTTAGCATACGTATAATATGCGCTCTATGCTAAAATCTTACACGCCAACCCCAGCTTTTTAAAGTGTATCAAAATTTTGGTTCTACAAATAAAAAAAGCATGGTTCTTATAATTTGATTTAATACAATAACCAGAAACGCTAGGACCATAACGAACACAAGTTGCAACAGTATACGAAAAACCATCTAAAACAGTTGGCTAAACACTGATCCTAGGCGACAAAAAAAAAAAAACAAAATTAAATAAAGTTTTGCTATTCGAATGCTGCATGGTGTTTTGTTGTTGTTGCAGTTCTGTTCTTGTTAATATTCGCGCATCCTCTTGGTCCTTTGATGCATTTGCTACTCAAAAAGTTGTTCATACTCTATTTTTTAACGATTTGGCTTAAAAAATTGGGTCAACCTTTTCCTTAGTTTGCACATTAAGGTTTGCATTATTAGTATTAAATTTTGTAGTTTTATTTACATTAATTTGCAATTTTACTCAAATATTTCAGTAGTAGGCACATACTCCAGCTTAGTTCGCGCGCCATACCATATGTTGTCGTTGCAAGTCAATTCTTTGATTGGAAACTGCGGCGGAACAGGGAAGAACGAAGGAAGGATGCTTCCAAATTGGCTTTAAATTGACACCTCCGGTGGCAGGATATAACCCGGCACTCTCTCCACTCTCACGCTTTCTCTCTCTCATCACACTCACTCGCGTTGTTTAACTTTATTAAGGATTTCGTGCAGCTGCTGCCTAGATTGTTGCCTTCGGTGTTGCCGCCACAGCAGCCACGCCCACCGGCGACAGCAACAGCGGCAGAAACAGCAAAAGCGGCAGTTTGTACATTATATAGTCACATCATGTATAACAACCGAGAATAATTATGTAGACCAATTAGCCACGCCCACCGCCACTTTCTGACTTAAAAGCCATAAAAAGTTAAAGCATCGAGCCTTACGCTTAGATAATCCAGGATTCTGATCTGTTTGATTAAATTTCACCTACCCCTCAAAGAAAATTAAATTCGATATCAATACCAAAATCGTCATCGATATTCTTATCATTACATTTGTAATTATCAAAATTATCAATAGTTGCTGATACTAAACGATGTATCACCTCTGATGGAATATTAACCTGCTTCTTATGTTGTGATCGTCGTTTATCAAGGGAAATGCTGAAGTAGGACTGAGAATAATCGATTAATCAATGAACAGTCGATTATATTGTATAATCAACTAATCAATTAGTTGAAGAATCAAAATAGATTAATCAAGTGACTATAAAATCAATAATCAAGTAGTGCATGAGAGGATAGAGGACAGTCTCGGCAACGATTAGAAAGCGTTTTAAGAAATCTTTTTTCCAGGTGATCTTGTTTAAGTTATACTAAGATTATGAAACATACTTAAAAATACAAAAAGTTATATCAAACAAGAAAAAACGTTAACTTCGGTAGAACCGAAGCTTAAATACCCGTCACACAAATCTTTCAAGAGTTTATGTGTAATCATCAGTGGTCACCTAAGTTTACACACAATATTAATTTCAAATTTTGAGCTAAAAATACAGATATGAATAACAACATATTTCTCGAAAATATCTGGAAATGGGCGAAGTTGAAAAAAAAAACCAAAAAATAAGCATGGCACCATGACATTGGAGAGTTTTTACCCAATATGGAGTAAATTCATGAATAAATAATAACCATTTGATACAAAAAATGAAAACGGACGGAAAGTTTGTATGGGGGCTATATAAAAAAATGGGCAAACATCTTTTGACATTGGATTAAATTAAGGTTTTTTAGCCAAATTGGAGTGAATATATGCATAA
>JAEIFJ010001906.1:0-13630 GCA_018903435.1 Leucophenga varia | reverse complement strand
GCGAATATATGTAACAGACAGAAGGAGGCAATATAGACCCTATGAAGTATATATATTCTTGATCAGCATTGTAAGGGGAGTCGAACTAGCTACGTCTGTCTGTCCTTCTGTCTGTCCGTCCGTATGTCCGTCTGTCATGCTGTCTGCCGTATGTAAACGATTATCTCGGAGACTATAAGACTTAGACTCTCCTAGGCCGTCAAGTATGCACTTACAAACGGTTTTTCTCTAGACCCATTTTAAGGAGTACCCCCCATACAAATCTACCCCAAAATTTTTGGGTTTTGAATAAAAATGTCATTGTTTTTTATTCTAGGAAGTTCAAATTTAGTCTATGATAGTCCCAATAAAATATCCCAATATGGGTAGGACCAACAAAATTCTAGGTACAGCCCCATACAAATTTACCCCAAAATTTTGGGTTTTTACATAAAAAACGTAATTGTTTTTTATTCTAGAAAATTTAAATAGAAAATTTTACATAAAAGTCATGGTTTTTTATTCTAGGAAGTTCAAATTTAGTACAAATTATGTCTATGGTAGTCCCAATGAAATTGACCAATATGGGTAGGCCCAACAAAATTTTAGGTATAACCCCATTCAAAGATATACCCGATTTTTTAAGTTTTTTTATAAAAATCCAATTCAATGAGGTATGGTAGTAAAATAGAACCTAACTTAAGGTACATATAGATTGGGTATAGGGTATCTTGCAGTCGAGCCTACTCGACTTCAGCGTTCTTTCTTGTTTTTTTGTTAGAACTTTGAAAAAGTAAGAACTCACTTAAAAGACAAAAAAATATAGCTGTGCTGTGCTTTGTACTTTGGGACCGATGAAATGTTGAATTAGGATCCCTATTTTTTTCAAAGAGTGGGCATTTGGAACACAACTCCTAGAAAAAGGCGCATAGTCCTAACTCTTTTTACTTTATTTCTTAAATCTCTTCTGAAACCAACGAAAACAGATTTTGTGTAACTTGCCAGTATCCAGGGTAATGAGGCAGCTGACAAATAAGATCGACTGAGACCAGCCATATTGATGATTGGTGCAGAACATATCTGTGGGCTAGAGACATATACTGGCAAGATATGGTAAGAAAATATAATAACAAAAGATTCGAGGACTGCATCCGATTTGAAAGAAGTTTGTTAAGAATGTTAGTAGCAGAGTTCGTAACAAGTCACTAACAGGATGGGAATTGAGTATGATAGCACCGGCAGGTTCTGTCTAGAAGATGATGAATCACCGGAAAATTTCTTGAATTACTGTCCAGCCTTACCTTTCAAGAGACTTGGGCTGCTTGGTTATTACCAGCTGACAGGATGAATGATGCATGGATGATGGCGTTCTTCGGGGGATGCGGTGCTTTAGAAAGGAATTTGCAGTCAGTGTACATTTATTTTATAATAATGTATAAATAAACTCATAAAGAGGTTTAATAAAATGTAAATTTTAAATTCGGTTACCTTATCACTTATAGTCTCCTAGATAGTCGGTTTCATTCAACAGACGGACAGCTATTTCGATTCAGCTTTTTAATGCTGATTCAAAATATATATACTTTATAGGGTACTCATCTGCACAAGCTGAATATACCCTATTATGTAAAACCCTTCGAGTAAAAGGTCCCACGTGATAATTTGGTAAATGCCCGGCATAGGCGGAATCGGGACAAACAATTTGTACATCCCGCTCTCATCTTTTATGGAAACCAAATACAGTATAATAATTTTCAGGACTGATTGGAATATATTATTTGGAATCATTAAATTTATAATTCATACCGAAATTAGAGTTTCTGGTTAAACAAATTTTTATAAAAACTTGAAAAATTTAAATAAACCTTTATAAAAACTGATCATTGAGGTTCGAAAAAAAATTTATAATTAGATTTCTCACAAGGGCTTTGGATATCTTATAATTTCCGAGATTGATGTATTTATGTGGTAGATAGACAGCAAGATAGATGGACGGACAAAGCTATATCGCCTCCACTTGATTTGACGTAGTCAAATATTTGGTCTATAATTGACCTCTTTGTTTTGAAAACCCAATGGTACTGCTCAACCTCCATGGTTCCAGTATGTCATACAGTTCGTTGTTCAGAATTTTATATGCGATATGAAATGGCATTATTTCGCGGAAGTTTGAGCGTAGTCTGCTAAGTTCTTCTTTCTTATCGATCGTGGAATTCACTTTATGATTGTAGAGAAGTGGTGACTCCAAAGTGGTGCCTCCAAAAACCTAAGCGTTTTCTGTACATCTGTCAACATGTTTCCAAGTTCGTCTTTACAAAAATCTTATCAGTTTTCAATTTTTAGCACTTCAAAATATGTATACCAGAATCCTTGCCAAACAGTTTCTGTCGGACATGCTGTGCATTTTTTGATAGAGACATATATTGAAAACACTCCAGGATATAGCCAAACAGTATCAATAGTAACTGTTGCAAAACATTTCGGTTTGGTCTGTCATCTCAACTACTGACAACACACACATTCTTGCCTTTACATACAAATTGATGCATCAAAATATCGAAAGAGAAATATATATTTGCCCTTTGCACAAGGACATTGTGATCATTAACGATGATTGCAGGATTCTACTTGAAGGTCATTGTACACTTGCCGCCCATGGATTCGTATTGTCAACAGGCACAGCACCACCAACTGTTTCGTTTATGTGCGCTGCAGTTTCTTGCCTTTCATGACGTCGTCATCGTCGTCTTCTTCGGGATTGTATCTTTGAGTTCAAATGGTGCACACATTTTCACTTCATTTCTATGTTGTTATGTATTAATAAAGATTTTACTGCAAATTCTTGTCTTGTTTACACTTTGTCTTTGATCTGACTGCAATTGTCGTAATCGATTTTAAATGCTTCGTAGGACGGTTCGAGACGCTGCTTGATTATAGACAACTGCAACTGGCTGAATACTTGTTTAGTTTAGCTTGGTTTCGAACTTCTGCTGCCGATTTTAGCTGCTTTTTGGTATTCCTGTTTGGGCAACTTTTTAGCTTCCTTTTGGCTTGTTGAATTGAATTGTTTGCACATTACTTTCGCTGTTAGATATTTTACCTTCGAAGTTTTTTGAGCAAAATTATATTTTTTTTGAAATTGACACAGTTACGCTTGTTTAATCAATTAAAGTTGTCTGTATGAATGTTTTCTTTATTTATATATTTTTGGTGTTGCATGAAAATAAAGTCTGTGATTTTAGAAGATATTTTTTCCTGCTCTTCATGCTATTCGAAAACCAGTTTAGTGAGTAAATAAAAATTGCTGTTTTAGTATATACAATATCGGAAATGTTTGGATTAAAAAAATCTGAAATTTTAGGACTCTAAAGTATCATCCATTGTTGCTCATGTAAGTGAGAGTTATGCAAAAGAAAGTTATGAAGTAATCGATAATGACTGTGATGATACGTATGGTCCAAAAGATAGATATATTTGAATGATTTCATTCGTAATTTGGTTTTGTCTAAAGACAAAGCTGAGTATGCAACCATAGTGCTGAAAAGTAGTAGGATCTTAAAAAAGAAACCAAAGTTACGTTTTATCGAACGTGGGAACAGGAGGCGAAACCGAGATCCCATTTAAGACGGCAAATCAAAAGGAGAATTCGCTTAGCTGATCTGAATTTTAACAAAATATGCAGGGTGAAGAGGTGTAGATATTTTAAGTTTAGGTGTGTGTATGTTTTTTTTTTTTTTTTTTTTTTTTTTTTTTTAACGCTGTGTTCTTTATTTGCAATCAGTCCCTAAGGGGACTATCAGCGAATTGTAATGCATAACATTGACTTTCTATAAAGTTTTCCATGACTTGGGAGTTGTTATTGGGGTTTAAAAAGGGGTGGGGGAGTGATGGAGGAGGATTTAAAAGTTTATGTGTGTGGCAAATCCAGGGGGTGTAACCTCTTCAGTCGCCGAGTCGTTATACTGTTATCCAGCAGGTTTGTGGCCAGAGGGTTGACATGGTTGTCCAGTCTATCCACAGATATGCCTTAGTGAGCCTAGCCACCTCCTGGCTTATGAGAGGGACTTCTAGTTCCTGGTGGATTTCTGCATTGGTTTGATATGGGTGCGCCTCAGAAATAATTCGCAGAACCTTGATTTGGAAGACTTGGATTATTTCCTTGTTCTTTCTCTTTGCAGTGCCCCAGAGTGCTATGCCATACGTCCACATATGTTTAAGTATGGCTTTGTGAAGGAGGAGTTTGACCCTTAGTTTGATGGTGGACCTTCTAACTAGCAGCCACAGATGCTTGCGCAACCTCTCGTTCAACTGGGAACGTTTTTGTGAGATTTGACTACTCCAGGTTAAGCGCCTATACAACACCAGTCCTAAGTACTTTGCAGTGACGCTGCCATCTAGACTGACGGCAGGGCAGTCTCCTCTTCTCAGGGCAAACGTAATGTGTGGATTTGTCTGGGTTGACAACGATATTCCACCGTCTTAGCCATATGTTTAGGCGGTCCAACTGAGTTTGGATTATGCTGGACGTCACGAGTGGGGACTTATTATTGGCTAAAAAAGGCGGTGTCATCGGCATAAAGAAGGGACCATTAGCATGCGGATTCTATATATGATAGCAATGTATAATCGTCCATATAGCTGTTGGTGCATATTTTTGCCATAATGATGACATTGTAGATACTGTTAAGTGTATCTATTTTGATGTACAAAGATGGTCCAACTAGTTCCTAGTTGCAATAGAGTTGGAAACTGCTTAAATGTTGATTTATTAACAACCCGAATGCTATTGCGGTGATGCAAAAGTTAGAAAATTGGGTGCTGTTTCAATTAAAGCCATGAACAGAGAAGCTAGTGCCATGTATTGTATTTGTTGCCATCAAAAGTATGGCTGCTATGAGCAGTGCAAACCTAACGAAACCAAATCAGGGAAATATTATCGATAACAACTGATGGAATTAAGTCGAGTATTAAAGATGAGGAGGATAGAATATTCCAAAAGATGTGACAACAATGCACGTTTACATGTTGTTGGAGGCGTTGAACTGAGAACTGCTACTCCAATCGCCGCACAATTCAGATATTGCGCCACATTTTACGATTGATAACATGGTTTGAGTGATCAGCAATTCAAATATAGAACAATTTTTGTCTAGCTTAGAAACACGAGTACTTCTTTAAACGAGAAATTCGAATGGCGCCGGAGAGATGGGGAAACAACTTGTAACTAAAAACGACCAATATATGAGTTTTGTGACAACGATGATTCCGACTTGGTTATTCGGTTTTTGCTCAGCTGCTTAGTTCAGCTCAAAAATTGTACAAAATTCTATCTTCAGAGGTACCAACTTTTTTTAAATGACTTAATAGAAAGACTTCGACCTCAGATTCGTTATCAGAAACACCAGATTCCCTTCTATTTCATTTAAATTTATAGAGCTATTCAAACATAGATGGAGGTGAAAAAAACCTTAAAAAATAATTCTTACTCTTTTTTACCCTATTCCCAAAAGGAAAATGGTATATTAAGTATGTATAAGGCAGATGGAGGCTTGAGACACCCAATAAAGTATATATTAGCTTTGAAAGGCGAATCGATATAGCTATTTCTGTCTGTTTGTCCGGCTGTCCGTCCTTCCTACCGTATGAAACGGATTATCTCGAAGACAATAGTAGATGGAGGCAACATATTCGGAACTTAGACTTTTCTTAGCCGTCAAGTGATCGCTTACAAAAATGTTTTTCTCTAACTCCATTTTAAGGGGTACAAACCTAGCCAAAATTTTCTGTACTTCTATGTTATGTAATATTTGAATTCCTAATTTATTATGGAATATGCTTACATAAGTCTAAATTATTTATAGTCCCTATTCAATAATACCCAATTTTTTTACATTTTCTATAAAAACTCAATACAATAAAGATAGGTATATAAAAATTGGGAACAGAATATCTTGGAGTCGAGCATACTCAACATCTTGTTTGTTTTTAGCTTCAAATTCGACAGGTATGAATATTTTATGAATCTCCACATATAATCTAGCCAAAAACTGATTAAAAATAAAATCAATTCCAAAGATTACATCGCTGACGATCTCAGAACAATGCAATAAAAAACAAAGACATGCATCGCTAGATCAACTAATTTCATTGAGCTGCTAAAAAACATGTGTGACACATACAGTAACTGAGGCTTCCAAAGTCGCTTTTTAGAGCTACAAACACTGAGGCCAAGTTTATATATTATATATACTCCTTTCGAAGACTAAAACAACATGATTTACATAAAATCGTTTCAATTCCTTTCGTCATAGAATATTTCAATACACTTGAGTGCTTATCCTTGACTTTTAGACTTTCAAGAATAAACACACACACAAACAAATATAAACACAACACAATAAGTTGTAAGAATTTCACAATGTATCGACAGCAAAATAGACGTTCATTAACAAGGATAATCGGCTAGAAAGAAATGCACTAACATAGAAAGGCACAGAGAAACAGAATAATAAAACATTTCGTCAATACACAATGAACGGAAAGCGTGTGCTATTTACCTGATTTGAGTTAAAGTTGACTTGTCTTTGGACAGACAGAGCTGACCGAACAAGCTAAGCCTTTTTTCTCAACTCTTCTTGTTTTACTCTTTCCTTTAGAAAGCGAGCAAAAAGGCGAAAAGAATGACAACAAATAAAACTTTATTATAGTGCCATAAAATATCGAAAGGACTGGACTCACCCATGCGTATAAGCAAAAGGAGTTGTGTACTACAACATTTATGACAACCTTCTTCCTGACAGCAAAGGATTATTTCCGAGTTTGTCCAAAATCCTTAAATGCATTCTATTCTCTATGTTTCGGTATGCTTTGTTTGTTTATGCAGACTATTCTGTCCGTCCGTCTGTGTAAATCCTTTCGCAACCTTTTTGCCTTCATTGCGCGCTAATTGACCCCGTTTTCCGTATACAATCTGCTTTCGTCCAAAATTTCCACGTCAATGTCTGCTTTTGCGAATAATATTTCGCACAACACACAACATCGCAGGTAGTAAAGTCAATTTGTCAATTCGCTGACTTTATGATTTTCATGGTAATTTTTATTTTTATATCGTTTGTTGTGTATTTGCAGTGAAAATCTTTGTAAATATTTTGAGGTTTTGCGCTGCTTATTGTGAAGGTTACGCCTATAAATATTTTTATGATATTTTATCTGTATTTATTGAATCGTTATTTTGGTTTTAATTAGATGAATGATTTTGTATGGAGTATTTCAAAATATGTAGATAGATTCTCAGAATGAAAAACTTATTGCGGCCATTTTAATTATATAGCCGTTACAGTTTGCTATAAGGCATCACTTTGGATATTCACCCAGTTGGGTCCAATGCTATTCGATACCTATTTCTGATCTCCATTTTGCGGACGTCTGCACAGTAAGGCGCATTAAGTACAAACGATTGCACTGGGCTGGTGAAGTGCTTCAAACGAAAAAACATAAGCGAAATCGGAGGGGCATAAGAGCGAGGACGACCGCTGCTGCATTGGAAGGACCAGATCTTGGAAGACGTCCGTAAAATGGGGATCCGAAATTGGTATCAGTAGCATTGGACCCAGCTGGGTGAATACCCAAAGTGATGTCCGTTATTCAGCTGGTACAGCGTCATCCATACGAATATGATACTCGAAAGATTTAACGAAGAGTTTTTATTTCAAACATTCCCAGCGCTGATTTTTCCCGTCTCTGGCATGACCCTGCTGAGTCATACATCAAGACTGGAAAAATTAACGTCTTGATAGAATTTAATATCTGTTGTTCTGGGTAAAACTCTACTTCGCATTTGCATATCGAGACAAAAGTAGCATCAGTTAGCCAGAGTAATTCTTTGTCTGATTTCCAAGCTGTTGTCATTGTTCTTGTTTACCTCTGATCCCAAGTAGACAAAGTTTTCTACAGCCTCGAAGTTAAAATTCTCCACAGATTCTCCAAAGAATATTGTTGATCTGTAAGTAAATACCAAGTATTTCGTTTTACTCTCGTTCATCGTTAGTCCCATTGAGCGGGAATTCTTTCCAATCTCTTGAAAAGCCCTGTGCGTGGATCGATTATGTCGATATCATCGGCATACGCAAGCAATATAGTTCGTTTAAAAAAATATTCTCCTTCAAGTAAACGTGAGAGCATTTGTGTTGTTGATACTCCATCAGGAGATTAAAAAAGTTGCACGACAACGCATTATCATGTCTGAAGCCTCTCTTGGTATCAAAGGGGTCGGAGAGATTTTTACCGATTCTGATAACGCCTTGGGAGTTTGTTAGGCAATCGATCTTTGTATGTCGATTTGCTTTTCTTTGGATTTCTCCACGAACTGGCCGCCCGCTCACTAGCGGATACCTGGCGTGTGCTACTATGTTGTACGTGTGTTTTGGCTCTTTTCCGATTTGGACCAGCTTTTTTTAAATTTTGGAATTGGACTTCTTTTCGGTGGCATTTTTGCACTTGGGGCTAGTGTATACATACAAAGAAACTAAAAAATACCTTATTTTTTTTATTACAGCGAGATTACCATAAAACATTTTAAAACAAGAAAAACGTTAACTGCGGTGGAACCGAAGCTGAAATACCCGTTACACAACACTTTTAATAGTTTACATGTTCACCAGGTGCTTAGATTAAATTTCACGATGAATTTGGTCAAATGTGTATGGAGGCTTTATGTTATATTTGCCCGATCCTTACCATATCGAAAGTGTTCACTTAGGTGGACATTGGAATTGATTTTACCAAATTTAATTGAATTCATTCAGAAATAATAAATGTTTTCATATAAAAACTCGAAAATGGGCGGTAAGTTTGTATGGAGGCTATACATAAAAATGGGCGTAGCGCCTTAGATTTGACATTGGATGACATAAAAAGTGTTCTTACCCTATTTGCATTAAATATATTCATAAATAATACGTATTTTCATACAAAAAATCGAAAAAAAGTGTTAAGTTTGTATGGGGGCTATATCTTAAAATGGGCGTGGCAACATTCTTTTGATATTGGATGCCATTTGAAGTATTTTTACACCCTACATTATAGTAAAAGCATTCATAAATAATAACTATTTTCATACAAAAAGTCGAAAAAGTGGTAAGTTAGTATGGGGCTATATCTAAAAATGGGCGTGGCACCTTGGTTCTGACATACAAACTAACTAGGAGCACAAAAAGCTTAAGTTTCAAATTTCAGGTCAATATCTTTAAAACTTTCCGCGTAACACTCACAACAACAACGACACACAACGGACAACAGAGACAGGCTAAACGATTCGTCTACTGTTTTCTGATCGAGCGATCAAAATATATATACTTTTGGGGTCTCCGATGTCTCTTTCAACCCAAACTTTCGACGGGGGCCGAAAACCGTACTTTGAACGGGAAAAAACAAAAATGGAAAAGCAAAACGACTAAATGACAGACAAATCCCATAAGACGCTTGGTAACGGGTAAAAAAAAAAAAATTAAGGAAAAGTCAAAAAGAAGCTTCATGAAGATAGCACATACCAATGCTTTATTTTAGTGGTCTATAATTATACTTGAAATATGCCCTTCAAAAAAAACGGTTTTGGAACTTATCGGTTGGATAGTTTTAAATTCCACAGCGGACATAGAAACATTTTTACTATATTACATATTAAACAATATTTTTAATTATGTTACACAAATTAAAAAAAAAGAATCTTAAATTAAAAATATAGCTCATCTAACAAAATATAAAAAAAATATTAAACTGATTTCTTGTAAATTATTGTTTTGTCTTCTTCGATGTTCAACACGTTGTCGCATCATTAATCAATTGAAGCAACTTAACTATGCCGACTCTTCTAGCAACTTCTTCTATACAACGAATCATTGCATCCATCCGGAGTATAACTCCATTTATAAAAATGAAAAAAATATATATATTCCATAATACAGAAGATTCATTAATTTAGAGAAGCGCAGCCAAAGACCTCAATACATCTTGCCTTGTATGTCTGTCCAACTTCTTGTCCAGTTTTTAGTTGCCCATGTTACGTTTGACAGGTTTCCAAGTGCGATTGCGCACGTCAGAAAGATCAATTAAATATGTTTAGCTTGGCGCACAGTTCAAAAAATTACAAAAAAAAAAAACAAAAACAAAAAAGCTTTGTATTTCATTGTTGAACTCAACTCGCCAAAGTTTTGCTGTAATTTTTAAACGCTACCGAAAATTAATCCGTTTGAATTTCGATTTGTAGCGTAGAGTTTTTTTTATTTTTTTTATTTGTTTCACTGGTTTTTGTTGCATTTATTCCAGTGGGGTGGTTTTTGGCTACTGTTGTAAGATAATAAAATATTTTTTTTGTAGGCTCAGTTTTTGTTCATCGCAGTAAGGTGACAACAAATCATCATGCATTTTCGATTATTAACTTGGCTGGATATGGCGTCAATTTATGTAATTCAAAAATTTATGTGTAACAATGAATTTTTTTTTGTAATTGTATTTTAATTGTTGTGCGTTAAGATTTTTTTTAGAATTTGAAAAACAATGAAAATAAATACAAAAAAAAATTGTTTAATAAAACCAAAGCTTAATTAGTCGACAAACGAAATTTGACTGTAAAAGTGCTTATATACCAGATGGACTGAAAAGGTCTAAGGATAATAGACATATTGCGTTACTAGTACTAAATCCATATGATTTTTTGTAAACCCCAACCTTCAAAATTCTACAAATTTCACAGCTGTTGGGCTAATAGTTTGTGAGATAGAGCATTTTAAGTGAGGCAACTTTTGCACCAGGAAAACCAACCATTGAGCAGGGATTTGCTAAGTTTAAACGAAACGAAATGAGCACCGAGGACGATGCAGGCAGTAGAGGCCCCGAAAGACTATTAGCGACGAAAACATCAAAGAAATCTGGATAATTTTGAATGACCGCAAAGTAAAGTTGGATCGAGATAGCTGAGGCTCTAAAGATTGTTGGTATATCGTGCATAAATTCTTGAGCATACAAAAGCCGATGCCGTGGAAGCTCAATGCACCGTGCTTTCACCATACTCTTCAGATCTAGCCCCCACCGATTTTTTCCTGTTTTCAGGCCTTAAGAGAATGCTCGCTAGAAGAAATTAAGCGCCGTTGAATAGGAAATCGCCAAATTTTGAGGTTTAATACAAACCGTACTATAAAAATTGTATCAAAAACCAATGAACAATAAAACCAAATTTAATAAAAAACAAGAAAAAACGGTAACTTCGGTAGCACCGAGGCTCAGCCAATACCCGCCACACGAAACTTTGATCATTTTCTTAAAAAAATAAAAAATGGAAGATGAGTTTGTATGGGGTCTATATGTTATAGTCGCTCGATCCTTGTCATATCGGTAGTATATTTATAGGATAACAGTAGAAGTGATTTTACACAGATTGGAGTGAATATATCCATAAAAAGAACTATTTTCATACAAAATCTGAAAAATGGGCGCTTGATTTGTATGGGGGCCATATCAAAAAATGGGCGTGTCACCTTTCTTTTGAAATTAAATGTCATTAGAAGTGCTTTTACGCAATTTGTAGTAAATACATTTACAAATAATAACAACTTTAATACAAAAAATCGAAAAAATGGTAAGTTTGCATGGGGGCTATATCTAAAAATGGGCGTGGCATCTTTCTTCTGATATTGGATGGATTGATATTGGATTAGAAGTGTTTTTACCCGATTTGTAGTAAATACATTCATAAATAATAACTATTTTCATAAAAAAATGGTAAAGTTTGTATGGGGGCTATATCTACAAATGGGCGTGGCACCTGGTTCTGACATACAAACTGCCTAGGTGCACAAAAAGCTGAAGTTTAAAGTTTCAGGTCAATATCTTTGAAACTTTCCGAGAAAAAACGCATTGCAACAGACAGACGGACAGACAGACAGACAGACGGACATGGCTAAATCGATTTGTCTCGTCGAGCTGATCAATAATATATATACTTTATGGGGTCTCCGATGCCTCCTTTGATGCATTACAAACTTCCCGACAAACTGATAATACCCTTCACACTATGTGTGGCGGGTATAAAAATGTTTTTTCTATATTCGCCTACAAACTTTTCAGCCCAAATGATGTTCTTGAACAGCTTTGAGAACAGAGTCGATTTAGCTAAGTCCGTCCGTTTATTCTGTTTTCAGCACTATGAGAAAATTGTTATTGGAGGCTATAACTCTATGACATCGAATTAGAAATTGATATTAAATTTATTTTTCTAAACCCCTTTTAAGGGGGTGGGGCCCATACAAACTTTTCTCAACTCTAAGTTTATTTATGAAATCATCTTTATTACTAGACCTATAAACACCGAAACGTCCCATGTATACTTTATGATAAACAATTGGATGTCGAGACAGAAATTCTCCACGAGCAAGCATGTGGTCAGAGCGAAAATGAAGACTCAAGTAAGTTACCACACGTTCCCATATATTAGGAACATGGTAGGCCCTCCGGTAAACGGAAATTAAAAGGGCACTGCGTCTCTAGGCGAGTCTACTGAACACAAGCCCAGCATTAAGAAATGGATAGGTTAATGGACAGAGAATCCTTTCCGCCCCTAGTCGGGGCGACCCTGATTTAATCGGTTGTAATAAAACAGCGATTAAACAAAGTGAATCTGAAGCGTCAATACCCCTGCGACCAGGGACCCAGCAGATAGTGAGTTTACGACCCTGAGACAGGTATTGGAGTGTATCATAACACTGAAGAACTAACTTAGATGAAAAGGTCCATGAAGTTAGTGCTTTAATTGCAGCTTGACTACCGGAGAAAATTGTGATATGGCCCCCGAGGACTATGAGTCAAAAGGTGACGGGCGTATACTTCGATCGATCAAATTGAAAGACCGTTGGCCAAGCACCCATTGCAACAGACATGCTAGTGTTGGGACCATATATGCCAAAAACAGTGCTCGTTTCAGTGAGCGAAACCTAGGTCCCCACTCGTCCAATCTGACCGAGCGGAGAAAGGAAGAGGAGCGTCTGCCAAAGCGAATGGTGGTTACCCCACGACAAAAACCTTGCGTTAAATATTTGAGTTTTTATACCCGTTACACAAAGTGTAAACGGGTATATTCAGTTTGTCCGAAAGTTTGCAACGCATTGAAGGAGACATCGGAGACCCCATAAAGTATATATATTATTGATCAGCTCGATGAGACGAATCGATTTAGCCATGTCCGTCTGTCTGTCCATCTGTCTGTCTGTTGCGATGGCTGTTACTCGGAAAGTTTTAAAGATATTGACCTGAAATTTTAAACTTAAGCTTTTTTGTGCTCCTAGTTACTTTGTATATCAGAACCACGCCCATTTTTAAATATAGCCCCCATACAAACTTACCACTTTTTTCTATTTTTTGTATGAAAATACGTATTATTTATGAATATATTTAATTCAAATAGGGTAAGAACACTTTTTATGTCATCCAATGTCAAATCTAAGGCGCCACGCCCATTTTTATGTATAGCCTCCATACAAACTTACCGCCCATTTTCGGGACTTTATATGAAAACATTTACTATTTCTGAGTGAATTCAATTAAATTTGGTAAAATCAATTCCAATGTCCACCTAAGTGAACACTTTCGATATGGTTAGGAT
>JAEIFJ010001904.1:0-18106 GCA_018903435.1 Leucophenga varia | reverse complement strand
ATATAGATAGATAGATAGATAGATAGATAGATAGATAGATAGATAGATAGATAGATAGATAGATAGATAGATAGATAGATAGATAGATAGATAGATAGATAGATAGATAGATATAGATAGATAGATAGATAGATAGATAGATATAGATAGATAGATAGATAGATAGATAGATAGATAAGATAGATAGATAGATAGATAGATAGATAGATAGATAGATAGATAGATAGATAGATAGATAGATAGATAGATAGATAGATATAGATAGATAGATAGATAGATAGATAGATAGATAGATAGATAGATAGATAGATAGATAGATAGATAGATAGATAGATAGATAGATAGATAGATAGATAGATAGATAGATAGATAAGATAGATAGATAGATAGATAGATAGATAGATAGATAGATAGATAGATAGATAGATAGATAGATAGATAGATAGATAGATATAGATAGATAGATAGATAGATAGATAGATAGATAGATAGATAGATAGATAGATAGATAGATAGATAGATAGATAGATAGATAGATAGTAGCACATAAAGACGCCATTTTTATGTCACCTTATCTCGTTGTAAATGGCCTTCTGCCCCAGAGCTGCTCATCATATCCCAGCCGTTACAGTTAAGGAAAGTGCGAAATTTTGGGGACATTTGTTGGACAGTTCTCCATAGCCGCATGTTGACGTGCGGGCATTTCCACAGAGTTCTCTAGCGTTTCTGTTGGTCCTCTAATTTGCAACTGCCATCTCCCGCATGCTCCCCGATAAGCCAGTGCCAGTAGCGAAGGGTCTTGACGCCAGTTTTCCAACCTGTTTGTTTGAAGGTTTTGCGTCCAGCTGTGGCCAAATCGATCTTGCTTTCCTGCAGCTGTTCAGATTTGACCAATTGTTATACGCCAGATTGGCGAAATGGTTGCTAATGGCAGAAATTACTGCACCCATTGGGGTCTCTAACTGAACCGGTTTGAGGCGCTAGCTGATCCCTCCTTGGCCAGTAGGTCTGCGCTCGTTATCAGGGACATCGCTATGCCCCGGAGCCCACGAGAGGATGGTTGAATTATGTTGGCTGGCTTCATTCAGCCAACTTTGACGTCGGCTCGCTCTGACTGGAAACACGATAGGTGGCGAGAAATCCTTTATGGCAGCTTGGCTGTCCCAGAAGATGAACACTGATCTGTCGCGGACGTTCAGCTCTGCAAGCAGCTCACAAGCCGAAAGTATAGCGTAAACCACCGCTTGGAAAAACACTGCAGAAACCCGGGAGTCGAAAAGATTTCTCAACACCAAGGTCCTCTTAGTATACTCCAGAACCCACACCGCAGTCCATCTTTGATCCATCGGTGTAGATTGACAGACCGGCATTACACCGGTATTACACGCAAAGGACCCTCCTAGGGTCCTTTTGCGTCGTTACCGCAACGTCCGAGCTGCTTAGATCTGGACGAAAGAAAAAATTTAAGTGCTTTTAGCTAGTACATGCCCGAAGCTTGCTTATTTGTTGACTGTAGTACAGCTTGTACCCAGTAAAACGTGAGGCCTTTGACGGCATTGTTCCTCACCCGCGACTCCTGGATGAGTCAGAGGTCAATGTCGTCCAGCACTACGAGAGTGCTTCAGACTAACCTGTGCGATCCTGTGCATCTGGGGTGGTGTTCGGCGGGAAGTCATCCAGAACTTAATCACCCAACAGCTTGCCGGCCTCCTCTAGTTCCTGATTGTTATCCGGCGCCGTCTGCCCGAAGACCCTTATATTTGTCTTCCGGATACCGTAGAAAAGAGAGCCTCCCAGCTTGTCGATATCCGCCTTATGGTCCGCAGTATTTTGACGTTGTCAGTCTGGCCCTTGGGCAACCAAATGCGCGCCCTTGGCCTGCGAGGTATCTCGCTGGCTTGAATATGCTTCAGTTGTAAGCCCTCGCAGGCGTCGCTAATCGAAGCGACGTCTTCCAGCAGGATAATCCTCGAGGCCTCGTCGTTGGACTTGATCACCCTGTGACCTCTTACAACACCCGATAGTTCGAAGCGGGGAAATGGGCACCCCTCGCTAAGCCTGTCCGCCACTTGGTCGGTCAGCCGCGCCTCTATCATCTCCCATTTTTCAGCAATAGATCTACCTGAGCCGCTTATTTAGAGGTTAACCACCCGCCAGATTCAGTACCTGACTCTCTGGGTTGGACCATAGCCCAAAGTATAGCTCCATTCAAACTTACCGCCCATTTTTAAATTTTTGTATAAACAAATTTATTATTTATGAATGTATTCACTTGAAATTGGGTATGAACACATCTAATACACACATATGTATGTACATACCAACTATATGATACGTATCGGGAAATTATAACGTATAGCCCTATACAAGCTTATATCTATATATAATCACTGATATAACAGTATATTTGTGTTAAAATTTGCTACCAATATTGTGTATAAAAATTGAGTTGTGAGATCATTGATCCCCACCCATTCCTTCGCGAAGTTCTATTTTTGCCTCTGATGATCACACATTAACTATTTAAAAATTCGTGTAACGGGTGTTTAAGCTTCGGTTTCACCGAAATTAATGTTTTTTCTTTTTTTTTTTTTATAAAGTCTAAGGAAAAGTCATATATTCTGTGGCTTATAAGCCATCTGTGGAGCCTTAGGCTTATGTCCTTGCCCTTACATTTTGTCATCAACCGCTTTAATGGTTGATTAACGCTTTCGAGGTTAAATTCTCTAGCACAAAAGCATAGCCAATAGGGTGTCCATGTTGGGATAACACCGCTCCAATTACAAAATTACTTTGGGTACCTAAGTACAGGACTATTCGTCACTTAAGTTTTCAGCTTATTTGAACATTGAATTTTGTGTCTTTTTTCAAGTATCGAGACATTGGGAAAGCTACCCTAGAATAGTCTCTTACAAACTATCTATAAAATCCTGTCATTCCTAAAAATGATTCTGTTTGCTTGCTAGCAGTGGGAACCCTGACGTTCTAAATGATAGAAATCTTCGCAGAGCTCGGTTTAATACCTGAGTGTTCAAGTTTGACCAACGAATTGCGTTTCTTTCTTCAGAAAGTCGCATTTATCTATGTGAATCTTAAGGCAGGCGGGCAGATATATGATCATAAGTAGATCCAGATTCCCTCATATTGAGATTCAGGGCAACATGGCGCAGTGGCGACCTAAGAATAAGCACCCAAAGAGATCATGTGGTGACTGATGCTAGGCACTCTTCTAGCGTTCTTACTTCCTTGTTCTAGCCAAGGTACGTACTAGACTCAGCACAGCGCACGCCAAGCGAGCTACCATACAACGAAAGCTCGATTTTGGTTGGTTAAAATCACAGCAGACTGCCGCTGCCTTCTCAACAAGGGTCTCACATCTACTCCGAGAGAATCCTTCGGCACGACAAAGAACTCGCAGGCGGGAGCAATACGAGCTGTTGTTGAGCGATATAGGGAGAAACGGAGAGAGGAAAAACGCCTTATCAGACGAAAGAATCGAGAACTGGAAAGGCGTGAAAGGCAGAAACGAGGCCCGTGGTTTTTATCAAAAAATCAAACGTATGACCGATGGTTATAAGCAAGGAGCTTCGTTCTGCAATGATGAACAATGAAACATGGTAACAGATGTCCAGGAATCACTAAGAATTTGGAGGAGCCACTTCTCTACTGTTCTTGGGGGCGATGACGGGAACAATACCGCTGGTGGAGATGTTGAATAACTGGGTCCTCCGACCGATGATGGGACTCTGCAGACGAATTTCCCAAATTATTTAAGACTGCTGGCAAAGATTTGATTGGATGTATGCATCAACTCATGTGCAAAATATGGGCTGGTGAGCGTATGACTGATGACTGGAAACCTAAGTGTCCTGTGCCCAGTCTTTAAGAAAGAGACATTGCAGTCTGGGCAAACTATCTCGGAATAAGTCTCCTCTTTATCGCATACAAAATACAATCTGACGTAATATGCAATCGACTGAAACCGTATGTAAGACGTATAGTTGGACGGTATCAGTGCGGTTTTTGACCAAAGAAGTCAACCAGCGACTCCATATTTACGTTGCGACAGATCCTGGAAGAAACCAAAGAGAAGCAAATCGACACACACCACCTATTTGTCGACTTCATAGCCGCTTTCGACACGCCAATCAGATCAAAGTTCTTCAAAGCATTGACTGATCTTAAAATCCCGTCAAAAATTGTCCGGAGATTAAACGAAGAATCACTCCTTCGCTACATCACTAAAGTTTCTTGCAGTTCGTCCTGCTTTGGGGGTTCCCCTTTGCATCCTTGCCCTTCTCGGCCGTTCTGAGGGGTTCCTCCTTGGACCTATCTCGTTTTATCGTGGCTTTGGCTCTTGCCGCCGCGATTGCGGTGGGGTGCTCCGCCTGACGCTCCTGAGTGGCGACATATGCGTCAACCACTTTTGGGAGCCTGACTTTGTCAGCCGCGTCCCTCGAGTCAGATTTGCCCTCCTTCTCGTTACTGGCAATCTTTGCCAGGATGTGGGGGCTCGCTGTTATTCTGCTTTTGCAGTGCGCTTCTTCGGTGTGGCTCCTCTGGGAGCCTCTGCCGAGTTTCTAACGGTTGCGACAGGAGCCATACGTGTGCTACCTGCCGCTATCTCTCAAGCTTGTCCCGACAAGACAGAGAGATGATGTCTATATCGGTAAGGGACAAGTTATCCACTAGTCCCGAGAGCTCCGAAGCCGGCTTGCTTTGTGTCATCATATTCATAACCTCTCGCCTTGTCTGATGGACGCGGCGAGACCGAGATAGTAGTTGGGGATGTGCATTAGCAACATGAGAGTCCCCACTGCCATGCCACAGATTATACTGCCCTGAAGGCGCCGCTCTTCAGGGAGGCTCCATGTAATACAGCCGGATTTAACCTACCGGCTGCAAACCTAAGTTCAATGGGCACGTTCATCGCATGACACCCTGGGCTTGGGGGAGAAATGTGGAAGACGAAAATAGGAAAGTTGATAGACTTGTAGAGTTTTCTCTACTATACAAGTCTATCAACTTTCCTATTTCCTAAGACTTAGAAGATAGGAAAGAAGGTGTGGTGTAACTTTGAAACGACGACACTCCAAAACTTCTTGTCCTTGATGCACTCGCAGAGGCCCGCTAATTTTTCGGGACCTCTTATTCGCTTTTGCTTATACAGAGGTTAACCACCCGCCAGATTCAGAACTTGACTCCTTGGGTTGGACCCTAGCCCAACGACCAGTGAGCACTCGTTCCTATTCCGGCCAGGTGGTCATTCGCTATTCGCTATCCGCAACCAGCGACCCGTCTGGTTCCCACAGCAATGGGCCTCACAGAAACCACTCATCATGATTCTGCGATCCAGAGAGGAAGATACTTCGGAGAATCTTTGGTCCAATTAGAATGGAAAATGACATCCGTATGCGCACGAACTATGAGCTGTACGAGCTATATGCTGACATCGACATAGTCTGGAACATCCAATACAAAAAGCTGTCCTGGGCTGGTCACCTGTGTCGGATGGACACAGAAGCTTCAGCAAGAAAAGTTTGGAAGCAAAACGTGAATCAAATCGGAGGGGCGCGGCAGAGAGGACGTCCGCCGCTGCGTTGGGAGGACCAGGTCCTAGACGACATCCGCAGGATCGGTATCCCAATATGGTATAATGAGGCACTGGACTACAACCGCTGGTGCCAAATCTTATGTGATGCCAAGGCTGACAGTCGGCTGTAGTGCCACTTATATATATATATATATATATATAATAGCAGATACCCGGGGAATGCTATCACGTTGTACGGGCGTTTCGGCTGCTCTTTCTGCTCTTTTCCGTTTCGCATCTGCTCTGTTTTGAGCAATTTCAGTTCCTTTTGATTTCATTTTTACTATTTTTTTTATGTATATAGATTTTTATATACATAGGTATATATATATATATATATATATATATATATATATATATATGTATATACATATATATATATATATATATATGTATATACATATATATATATATATATATATATGTATATACATATATATATATATATATATATATATATATACATATATATATATATATATATATATATATATATATGTATATATATATATATATATATATATATATATATATATATATATACCTATGTATATAAAAATCTATATATATATATATATATGTATATACATATATATATATATATATATATATATATATACCTATGTATATAAAAATCTATATATATAAATATATATATATATATATATATATATATATACAATATAACAAACTACGTAATCTCGTCTCCAAATTTACAGCGGTTGACGAAAGCCTTGCCTCGATACGCATCAAAGCTACGTTCTTCAACATCAGCTTATTTGGAAAAAGACGATATGAAGAAAGATGAATTCTATGAGCGCTTAGAACAAGTTTATGAGCGCTGTCCCAAGCATGACATCGAAATTGTCGGTGATTACAACGCCCAAATTGGGATAGAGAAATTCGTTCGCCCAACTATCGGAATATTTGGCCTACATGACACCACCAATAATAATGTAGAAGGGCTAATCAACTTTGCCGCCGGCGGGAACATGGCCATAAGTTCCTTTAGATTCCAACTAATCGATATCCACAAGGCAACTTGGAGCAGTGGCGTCCGCACCCAAATTGCCCACGTGCTAATCGATGCCAGACATGCATGGAGTGTGATTATTGTACGAGCAAACAGTGGTCCCAACTTTGTTCTAGACAAAGTAAGTACCAGAAACGTAGCAGACTGCCGCTGCCTTCTGAACAAGGGTATCTGAACAGTTTAGAGAGACTACTCCGGCATACGACTGTATAACTGATCAGTGAAAACATATCTCCAACTCATTAAGTACACCAGCCAAAGAGGTTATCCAAACATCGGAGACAAACTTGGAACAATGAGGAGTGTCGTATTGCAATGGCGGAGAAGAACATTACCTATTAGCGAACCCCGCAAGTGGGAGCAACACAAGGTGTTGTTGAGCGTTTTTAAAAAAAGCGGAGAGAAGAAAAGCGCCTTTTCCAATGCAACAAAAAACACCTAGAAATGTGTGAGCTAGAGGAATTTTAAATGATGTGCTAAAGAAGTAAGGCTCGGAATTTGTATCAGGAACCAAGCGTTTGACCGAAATTGATATGCCCGGAGCATCGTTCTGTAAAGAGGCGCATGGAAACTTGGTGACGCGGGATAAGTCTCCTAACAAACGCTTATAAAATCCTATCTGGCGTACTGTGCAAATAGACTGAAAACGTACGTAGGAAGAATAGTTTGACAGTACCAGCACAGACTTAGACCGAAGAAATGAACCACCAACTCTATATTTACGCTATGCCAGATCCTGGAGACTTAAAAGCCGCTTTCGAAAGGAAAATACGATCAAAGTTCTGACTGAACTTTTGCCTCTGTATGATGACGCAGACAAACACCCAAGGCTATGGGTTGTCATGGGACTTCTTAAATTTCTTGAAGAATATACTACGCAAGTGCCCACAAGTTGATGTGAAGAAAAATATTTTCTTGAAACGAACTATGTTGCTCGCGAATGTCATCGTCATAATCGGTAAAAATCGATGTACAGTCAGCAGGGCTTTCAAAGAAATTGAAGAAAACTCCGGCTTAGTGGGACTAGCAGAGAACGAGAGTACCAAGCGCTTCGTTGGTATCTTCTCGCAAATCAACAACACGTCCTAGAGAATCTGTGAGTATGAACAGTTTCAACTTCAATGTTGTACAAAACTAAGGATCAAAAGGCAAACAAGAAGAATTACTCGGATTAACCGAAGCTACTTTGGCTTCGGGTTCAGAACAACAAAAATAAATCTCTACAAGATGTTGACTCTTTCAGTCCAGATATATGGTTTAGAATCATGGATCATGTCAATGGCGGATAAATTAGCGCTGGGAACGTTTGAGCGAAAAACTCTTCGTAAAATCCTTGAACCTGTCAGAGTAAACAACGAGAACCGTATTCGCATGAATGACATGCTTAGGGCTGCGTGATTGTTGAACATTGTAAACAAAAAATGTAATACGAAGAAAAGTTAGTAAATATCTTTTATTTTTTTGCTTTTCAAAGTGAGTATTATTATACTGGATACATTTGAAAAAGGTAATAAGTGAAGACCTTTTCGTTTTTTTTTGTTTTTGCTTCTAACTTGATAAAGCTTTGTTATCACGTATTCCCGTGGTTGCTTCTCTTCGTTTAATAAACCCCTGATTGTGATAATTAATGCCTCGGTCATCAATGTTGATTCATCAAATAATGATTCTTAAGCCAATTGATCAATTGATTATACAAAATAATCGGATGCGTATTCATTAATTGATTAGTCCTACATAACGACATCGATAAAGTCAAAGTAAAGTAAAGAACGTGAACGAAATCGGAGGGGCATGACCGCGAGGATGGCTGTGTTGGAAGGATACGGTCATGGAAGTCATCCGGATTCGATTGGTTTGCGTTTTTATGATAAGACAAATAGAGCAATACATGAAAAATTCGTTCAGTTTTTTGAAATTTCATTACAAGACACTTTTACGATTGCTACAGAAATAGACACATTTTGATTAATCACGAGCTTACGGCAGAAAATTGATTTGGAATAGGCTTTGATGGATGTTCTACCGTTAAAAAAGACTAGCGCACAGTATTTTCTTTGTTCTAGAGACCAGCTGAGTCTTGTTGTAAATGATGTAACCACGGTTCCAGGAATAAGACGTACAGTTTGTACCATAAAAGATGTAGTAAACAAAAACTTATACTTATATTTAATTACAGTTTTTTCGTTTTATGAAAATCAACCATTTACTAAATTCTGTTTTCTAAAGATTGAATAAGCTTTGTATCCGAAACGTATTGCCATGTATTGTTTAGTATTTAAATAATTGAAGAGACACAACTTGTTCGTTTGATCTTTCTTTATTGAATAATTCTTTGTTCTTTTACAATCGTTAATATAGCTAGAGACCGCGAAGCTGCACTGCCCGTGACGCCGGAAGAGGAGCGGTCAGCGCTTATATATATATATATGTATATACATATATATATATATATATATATATATGTATGTAAATGCTGGCGAAGAGTCGCCGCGGCAGACAGGAGGTATTTTGTTCATATGGTGACAGAGCCGTCGCGCATGTCAGATACGCTGACTCAGCACTGTCCAGTCCCATTGCACTCAAGAGTGGTCATACTACGGAAAATGCTTGGGACTTGGATTTTTATATAAATGTTGTGGCTAAGTGCTACAATGAGTTTGTAATAATATTTATGCATAACACTGAGTACCGTGTGCATTCGATATGTGAACATACTACAGCTTCTATATTTAAAAAAAAAATGAATTCAAAATAAAAATATACAATAGGCCCATTATGATCGACATAGTTTGTGAGTGTGTGGCTTGAACCTAATATATTATTTTAAAAACATTTTCATTTTAATTCATTGCAAAAATTAGAACCTACAAAATTTGAACCAGGTCCTTCTAGATACCAATTTTCAACGATAACATAAAAATGGGTGCCCCAATTAACTTTACAGAAATATTGTCTGATATACAGCATAAACGTTAAAGTAAATACACTAATGAGTATCGATTTTTAATGAATTTTTTTTAAACTTCTGTCCCATTAGATTTGATCTTGCACAATCAAATATAAGTTAGAACAAAATGAAACAGTCAAAGAGAGAGCACTAAAGTTCGATGAGTGAAATTAGGATATGGCAACCAAAGAAAAAATAAGAAAACCGAAGCTTAAATGTCCGTCACACGTATTTTTAAATTGTTTATGTGTTATCATCAGTGGCTTAGATAGAACTTCGTGGTAGGATGGAGGGGGTCAGTGGTCTGATGCAACTCAACCTTAGATACAATATTGGTATAAAATTTTAAGCAAAAAATACAGATATTTCAAAAAAATTCGAAAATAATCGGAAGGTTTGTGTGGGTATTTTTCTAAAAATGGCATTGAACCTTATTTTTGATATTGGCTGACATATGAAGAATACATTGTTATGAAAATTCGCCCTACAAAATCACACTGCGGCAGGACAAGTTGGAAAATGGAAACGCAACTGCTTGACGGAGCACAAGTTGACGCACACCCTCACTGCTCCCCAATACAATTTAAAGATGGCACGAAAGACCTAAGGATCGATCAGGATGATTTTTCTGGATAGCTGTTGAAACGGGCACACATCACCTTAGCTGAGTTCACGGTAACCTGAAGGGTGCAGATCCCCTTCGTCAGCATCACCGACTAAATTCAATGGAGCCATGAAAAAACCACGTCGCCACACGAGTAGTGGGAGCAGAACCCCTGCAGCATCCAACGGAGTCGCCGAGATTCGAACTATGCGTAAAAGATATCTGCACGTGTCAACCACAATTGAATGCTATGCGGTAAACTTTGTCTTCGATATAGGCGCAATGCTTTAACTTTTAAGCTCTAAGCACTTGCCCGCCAATTCGCGCATTCAGGATTCTTCGTTTCACCTCCTGGGTGCATCAAACAACACCATTCCAGTAAAAAGAATTGATCATGGTAAAATTTTATGCATGAAAAAATTACGTATTGTTATGAGTTTGTCATAGTAGCAGAGCAATTTCTCCCACTATCCTTGGAATCGATTTTCTTATAGGTTCGGTCAAACTTTTCGCACCCGATCCGCAACATCAGCAAAGAGTCTACTAGCTTTGTCGGCTTACATCGTTTGTCCAGCAATTATGCATATGATTACCTGGAGTTGTGGTTGGACGAACACTGGTGAACGCCAAATGAAACACCATCGCGCTGAGGTTTATTAATGTGAATGACAAGCCAGTTCACTTGCAAGCTTGTACTCCAGTCGGTGCCATGCAACCGGTGAATGTTTTCTCTGTTGGCTGTGATTACACATCGGCCAGCACAGGCGATTCCGAATCTGGTCTGGAGCGGCCAAATTGCCAGCATTGTATTAAGGATATATTCTGCGCTTTTCGGTAAGAACGACACGGTACGGAAGAAGGGCAGGGTTCTGCGGCTTTCCGTTGATTATAGACGCTTTAACGATATTTCTAAGAAGAACTTATTTCCATTACCTCGTATTAATAACATTATGGCCAATTTGCAAGGAGCGATTTTTTTTTCAACTATGGACTTGCAGAGCGGTTATTGGCCAGTGGAGCTGGACGAGGACTTAAAACCCAAGACTGCGTTCACATGTTGTGCCGGTCTTTGGCAATTTAAAGTGATGGCCTGAGGATTAACCAACGCCCCAGCTCCTTTCGAAAGACTGATGGAATGAGTTTTTTTCGGGGCTGGGACGGCATTCAGCCCTCGTTTATTTAGATAACGTAGTTGTCTAGTAGAAAACTTTCATGGATCATCTGCAACGTTTAGAAGAAGTTTTCAGGCGAATGCTAGAAGCACATCGTAAGTTCGAATATCAATCGGGTAGCTAACACCTCATACGAAAACAGAAGTACGCTAGTTTCTCGGACTATGCAGCTACTATCGGAAGCTTAAGAACATTTTTCTGTATTAGTTTAACCTTTGACTGAGCTTACCGGAGCTAAGCGACGATTTGCTTGGACAGCGGAAATTCAGAATTCGTGTGAAGCTTTGCACAATAAGCTAACAGCGCCTCCCATTCTGGCTTATCCGGACTCTCAGCTAGACGCCTCGAATGTTGTAATTGGCGCTGTTCACAGCCAAGATCAAAATGGTCAGGAGTGCGTTATCAAATATTTTAGTTCAACTTGTAGCGAAGTATCAATAGCTCCGGAATTCGCTCGTCGCGTGTCCAAGGATTCGCTACAGAAATTTATAAAAACTTCCAAATTTAAAGAGAAAACACAATGATTTTTTATAATTTTAAAAATATTTTACTTAATACTTATCGGGTGCGCAACTAAATAATTTCGTATTTTTTCGTTAAAAAAACCAATTATTTAAGTATGAAAGTGAAAAAATATTTTATTCAAAATATTGTCCATCGGAAGCGGTAACTTTTTCCCATCTTTCAGGCAATTTATGGATTCCATCCCAAAAAAACTTCTCATCTTTTGCGCCGAGAAAATCATCAAGCCATTTTTTAATACCTTCAACATTGGTGAACCGTATTTCAGAAAGGTGATTCTGCATCGACCGAAACAAGTGGTAATCAGAAGGAGCTATGTCTGGGCTATAAGGCGGGTGAGGTAGAATTTCCCATTCAGCATTTTCCAAATAATTTTTGACCGGTACTGCAACATGTGGCCGAGCATTGTCATGATGGAAAATCAATTTTTCGTGTCTGGTCGCCCATTCTGGGCGTTTTACGGCTATTGCTTGCTTCAAATGTATCAATTGTTGCCTGGATAGCTCTCCCGTGATTGTCTGGTCCGATTTTAACAGCTCATAGTACAGCACACCCTTCTGATCCCACCAAATACAGAGCATTACCTTCAAACCATGAATATTCGGCTTTGGTGTCGATTTGGCTTTACATATGATCTTTTACGCTTAGGGTTGTCGTAATGAATGCACTTTTCATCGCCAGTGACAATACGATGCAAAAACGATTTCTTTTTGTGGCGATTAAGCAGCATTTCAGACATGCAAAATCGTCTCTCAACGTCTCTCGGCTTTAATTCGTGTGGCACCCAATTTCCTTGCTTGTGAATGTATCCAGCTGCTTTTAAACGTTAAGAAATGGCTTGTCGAGTGACTTCCAATGTTTTTCCAAATTCTTCTTGAGTTTGACATGAATCTTGATCGAGTAATGCCTCCAAATCTTCGTCTTCAAACTTTTTTTGATGGACCTGGTAGCTCTTTGTCTTCTGTGTCAAAACCACCACTTTTAAATCGTGCAAACCACTGCTGACATACTCTAACCTCTGGAGCATATTCAGGATAAGCTTCTGAGAGTAAACGATGTGCTTCTGTTGCACTTTTCTTTAAATTGAAGAACAAAAGCAAACCTCCCCGCAAATGCTGTTTTGTTGGAACGTAACTTGATATTTAAACTGTTTTACGTGAGGTTATGCGAAAAATGTGATCGCAGGTGAACGAGATGCAATTACACGGATTACCTGTACAGGTAAATTACGAGAGACCCTGTGATACGGAGGTGCAAAGAGATGCACTAAAACACTCCGCGTATCAAGAACCAGATGTTCGAGTGGGACGCACGAAAACACTACGGGCACTACGAGAACCGGACGTGCGAAAGAGACGCACGATAACACTACCGAACCACTTCCCGAAACTACCGAGACGACTTTTAAGTCGATGTTACCTGAGCCGCTGCTCGAACACAACTCAGATTTTCTTCCCAGTGCAGCGCCTTTTATACCCGTTCGGAGCTGCACATCGCTGCTGAGCTGATCTTTGTCAGCTGTGCTTCCAAAAAAGCAGTGGCTACAGCTGATAGTGTTGTCAATGGTCGTTTCTCAACACCAAAGTCCGTTACTAATTGTCCGTTACAGATGTCCGTTAATATTTAAACATCTATTTGCCCGTTACAAACGTCCGTTAATATTTAAATATTTATAACGTCCGTTACAAACGTCCGTTAATATATAAATATTTATAACGTCTGTTAAAAACGTTGGTTACTTAAATGCTGATTAAATGCAAATAAACAAATGTTAATAAAAGAGCCTTCGTGGCTGGAACTAGTGCTTCTATATAAACATAAATACCTTCATGGTTTATTTTAATAACTCTAGATGAAAATGTTGTTGTAACTTCCTTCCCCTCTCTTCTTAAACGCAAAAAAGACATCGCTCATGTACAGGATGTCCAAGAACTAGTTTAGAGCGTGGGCATGGTGATTCCCTCTTTTACTTCCGCTTCAGTGAGACTCCTCCGTCGTGCGCTATGCGCAACTTGTAGCGTCGACCTACCTCTCCGATCAACGCACCAAACCGACGCCCAAATTGCCATCCTTGCGCCCTGTAACGTACCTCCTCAGCCAACTTTGGAGGGAATGAGTCCACCTTACAAGCCTTCCAATACATTGGAGGCGTTTTTACTGGCAGCGGGCAACCCTGGCCCCTGTATTTGATTGTGGAAGACGGTGCCTTAGCCGGGATATGTCGTGGTCGTGCTGGTTCTTGCGGTGTCGGTTTTATGAGGGCTGGTGCGCTGACCGTGCTGAGCTGTGGCCATCTGGCCAAGTACTGCTAGGTAACTCCTCGTCGCTTATTGGCTCCACATGACGTAGCCAATCTTCGACCGAGTTACTCCTCACGTGAAGGACGTCGTCGTCGGCGGTGGTTGTGGTCACGCGAGGAGAACGTGTTTTTACCGCTGCCTTCGTTGGAGTTGCCTTTATGTGTGTGGTTGGTATTTTAGCGGGCTGCGTCGGTTTCTTTGTTGTTGCCACATCTGCGATTCCCAGGATTTCCACAGGTCGAGTGATGGTCTCGGCTGGTTTAGTGGGCATGCGTGCCAATTTTATACGCGGTATGAGCGGTTTTCCAATTGGTGGGGATGGAGAGCGAGCCGGTTTGTTGTAGTTGTCTGTTGTTCTCGACGGGCACCACACGACGAGGCGGTTCTGGCTTTAGTGCAAAATAAACAAAATGAAACAGTCAAAGAGAGAGCTCTAAAGTTCGATGAGTGAAACTAGGATATGGCAACCAAAGAAAAAAAATAAGAAAACCGAAGCTTAAATGTCCGTCACACGTATTTTTAAATTGTTTATGTGTTATCATCAGTGGCTTAGATAGAACTTCGTGGTAGGATGCAGGGGGTCAGTGGTCTGATGCAACTCAACCTTAGATACAATATTGGTATAAAATTTTAAGCAAAAAATACAGATATTTCAAAAAAATTCGAAAATAATCGGAAGGTTTGTGTGGGTATTTTTTCTAAAAATGGCATTGAACCTTATTTTGATATTGGCTGACATATGAAGAATACATTGTTATGAAAATTCGCCCTACAAAATCACACTGCGGCAGGACAAGTTGGAAAATGGAAACGCAACTGCTTGACGGAGCACAAGTTGACGCACACCCTCACTGCTCCCCAATACAATTTAAAGATGGCACGAAAGACCTAAGGATCGATCAGGATGATTTTTCTGAATAGCTGTTGAAACGGACACACATCACCTTAGCTGAGTTCACGGTAACCTGAAGGGTGCAGATCCCCTTCGCCAGCAGCACCGACCAAATTCAATGGAGCCATGAAAAAACCACGTCGCCACACGAGTAGTGGGAGCAGAACCCCTGCAGCATCCAACAGAGTCGCCGAGATTCGAACTATGCGTAAAAGATATCTGCACGTGTCAGCCACAATTGAATGCTATGCGGTAAACTTTGTCTTCGATACAGGCGCAATGCTTTAACTTTTAAGCAATTTCCCCCACTATCCTTGGAATCGATTTTCTTATAGGTTCGGTCAAACTTTTCGCACCCGATCCGCAACATCAGCAAAGAGTCTACTAGCTTTGTCGGCTTACATCGTTTGTCCAGCAATTATGCATATGATTACCTGGAGTTGTGGTTGGACGAACACTGGTGAACGCCAAATGAAACACCATCGCGCTGAGGTTTATTAATGTGAATGACAAGCCAGTTCACTTGCAAGCTTGTACTCCAGTCGGTGCCATGCAACCGGTGAATGTTTTCTCTGTTGGCTGTGATTACACATCGGCCAGCACAGGCGATTCCGAATCTGGTCTGGAGCGGCCAAATTATCAGCATTGTATTAAGGATATATTCTGCGCTTTTCGGTAAGAACGACACGGTACGGAAAAAGGGCAGGGTTCTGCGGCTTTCCGTTGATTATAGACGCTTTAACGATATTTCTAAGAAGAACTTATTTCCATTACCTCGTATTAATAACATTATGGCCAATTTGCAAGGAGCGATTTTTTTTCAACTATGGACTTGCACAGCGGTTATTGGCCAGTGGAGCTGGACGAGGACTTAAAACCCAAGACTGCGTTCACATGTTGTGCCGGTCTTTGGCAATTTAAAGTGATGGCCTGAGGATTAACCAACGCCCCAGCTCCTTTCGAAAGACTGATGGAATGAGTTTTTTCGGGGCTGGGACGGCATTCAGCCCTCGTTTATTTAGATAACGTAGTTGTCTAGTAGAAAACTTTCATGGATCATCTGCAACGTTTAGAAGAAGTTTTCAGGCGAATGCTAGAAGCACGTCGTAAGTTCGAATATCAATCGGGTAGCTAACACCTCATACGAAAACAGAAGTACGCTAGTTTCTCGGACTATGCAGCTACTACCGGAAGCTTAAGAACATTTTTCTGTATTAGTTTAACCTTTGACTGAGCTTACCGGAGCTAAGTGACGATTTGCTTGGACAGCGGAAATTCAGAATTCGTGTGAAGCTTTGCACAATAAGCTAACAACGCCTCCCATTCTGGCTTATCCGGACTCTCAGCTAGACGCCTCGAATGTTGTAATTGGCGCTGTTCACAGACAAGATCAAAATGGTCAGGAGTGCGTTATCAAAAATTTTAGTTCAACTTGTAGCGAAGTATCAATAGCTCCGGAATTCGCTCGTCGCGTGTCCAAGGATTCGCTACAGAAATTTATAAAAACTTCCAAATTTAAAGAGAAATCACAATGATTTTTTATAATTTTAAAAATATTTTACTTAATTATTATGTTTTAGGATAAAACCGACCAAATATTATGGATGTAATGTGGTACTGTATTTGCTGTGTGTATGTTTGTATTAGAGTATGTGGGTGTGCGTTTTTGTGAGCTTATGTTAGTGTTAATCTGTGCAAATGGTTAGTCTTATTAGTTTATTATATAAAACTGGTAGTTTCGGCGTGGTGTGTTTACGAATTGAAATGCCACGTGTGATTGCGAACGATTGGATACATTGGAGGCGTTTTTACTGACAGCGGGCAACCCTGGCCCCTGTATTTGATTGTGGAAGACGGTGCCTTAACCGGGATATGTCGTGGTCGTGCTGGTTCTTGCGGTGTCGGTTTTATGAGGGCTGGTGCGCTGACCGTGCTGAGCTGTGGCCATCTGGCCAAGTACTGCTAGGTAACTCCTCGTCGCTTATTGGCTCCACATGACGTAGCCAATCTTCGACCGAGTTACTCCTCACGTGAAGGACGTCGTCGTCGGCGGTGGTTGTGGTCACGCGAGGAGAACGTGATTTTACCGCTGCCTTCGTTGGAGTTGCCTTTATGTGTGTGGTTGGTATTTTAGCGGGCTGCGTCGGTTTCTTTGTTGTTGCCACATCTGTGATTCCCAGGATTTCCACAGGTCGAGTGATGGTCTCGGCTGGTTTGAGTGGGCATGCGTGCCAATTTTATACGCTCTTACGTCGCTCCTCAACCGAGTGGTTGTATGCTCTCTCGGCGTCCTCCCTCTCCAATTAACACGGTCTGCGGCATGTTTTGGCGTGCGTCTTCCATGGCGACCCGAAACGTGTTTTTTTGCATTTTTTCAATTTTTCTTTGTAGACGCGTGGATCCATATTATTTATTTAATGAAAAGAAATGAGCGATTGATTGGAAAGTGTTGTTTTTGGAGGTGTTAGACAAGGTTAATCGGGTTTAGTTTGAGATTTCAGTCGAGATGTCGTCATATTGTTTGAGTTCTCCGACGTAAGCTGTCCGCGCAGTTTTATCACCATGCATCTTTAATCGTACAATGACTGGTGATGTAAACTCCACAATTCGATATGGACCATCGAATCGTGGATAGCTTTGGATAAGTGATGCTGTTTAACCAGACCAATTCCCCAACTTTGGGTTTCGAGTTCCTTTTGCGCATGTTGTAATGTTTGGCCTGTTTCGCTTAACTTCCTCGAAGATTTCTAGTAATTCGCTTGAGTCGCGTTTGTGGATTTTGGTCTGAAAAGCTGGATCCTGGTGTCACCTCATCAAAGAGGTTCCCTGGTAACCATAGTTTCCTTCCGTTAAGGAGCATCGCTGGACTGTAGTTGGTGTACTCTGCATTGCTACTATTTATGGCAAGCGAGAGCTCTGGCAATAGTTCGTCCCATTTTCGGCCTCCACCCTTCGCTAATACCTTTCGCTCTCTAAAGCTTTAATGACCTCGGTTGTGACCTTACGAGTAGCGATTATTTCAATCCATTTGACCGCGGTAGAA
>JAEIFJ010000191.1:0-14834 GCA_018903435.1 Leucophenga varia | reverse complement strand
CACAAAAACAAGTTTCGGGGAGAGCTACATTTTAATTTCAAGAGTGACGCAAATAACGCTTGGCACGTCGAGAGCCCCTCGATGGGGGAAAAAAAGTGTCGCAGCGACCCACGAGAAAGAAATAACCCAGCTGAACCAGCCAAGAAGTAATCTGTGCTTATAAATTGAAGATTATGCTGCGATAAAAGCACATTTACATGGCTCAAGATCATTTTGGGGCCAGTAAAAAGTGAGTTATTTAGGGCAATTTCAGTAGGTTGTAAGTGAAAAATGCATGTGCTTATGAAGAATTGAATTTTAGAATGTGAAAAACAGAGAACCGATGCTGGAAATATTGAAAATACTTAACATTAACTACGTTGAAGGAGGATTAGCTTAATATAGCTACAGGGAATCATTTATTCAAGCAGTTCTTCCTTTTAAATGCCCAAGCAGAACAGACAACTTTAGTATTTATCTGGGTTATCTATTAGGAATGTAAGCTATACACAATATTAAGTACAGGGTGTCTACTAGTTAATTTTAGTAACTGAAAACTCTTAGCATTTTGGCAATTGCCATATTTTACACCATAAATCTCTGTAAATATCCTTAAACACTCTGTAACAAAGGGATTTTGACATATTAATAAGTAAAGGGTATCCATAAGTTGAGCACATAAGTTATTAAAGACTAGAAACGGAGCAGAGAACAAATAAATTAATGACTAAGTCAAACTGTCAAGAAGGTATGCTATATACAGTGTAAGTATAGAGTATCCAAGACTCGTTTTAACCCACCTAACACACGCACTTTTCAAACGATAATTCATTACAAATCGCATGCGACACTGTGCAACTGGGTAAGTGCTATACCTATGGCTTACTACAACACACACACCTACACCTACACACGCACACACACAGCCATACACGCGGCTAACCGGCTAACCGGCATAGACAGAGTCAGGCACAAAAATGCCTCAGTTGGCCACAAGTTGGCGCATACTTAACGCACTCGAGTGACAATAATTGAATTCATTATGGCCCAAAAACGATTGTGACAATTGCGAACGAGTTGTCTATATGTAGATAGATAGATATAGTCATGTGTGCGGTGTGTGTTTTTGTGTGTATATAGTCGTATATTAGCCGATATGCTGGCCAGAGGATTAACAATGGCGGGTTAATTAACCCGCCTGCCTGCCAGAGTTGAGTTGGCCTTGAAACTGGCTAACACTCAGCTGGCAACAAGTACAACAACAACAACAGCAAGAACAACAACACTAACAACAAGTTCTATGGGGTAACAAGGGCTATGCGTAGCTTTAAGTATCGCTCGTATCGCTGCTGGTACTCGAGGCATAGTTTTTAGTTCTGGTAGCATTTTTATTTGGATACGTGTGCGTTTTACTTATGAGCTAACCCCTTTCCCTCGGCCCGGGGCTTAAGTAGTAAGTGCCGCAGTAGTTGTCGCGCAGTTGGCCATAAAGCCGCGTTATATTGACATGATCTTCGCGTAACTCTTGTGTTTGTCTTGCAAAAATCTTTATCAACGCGCCTCGGGGGTCAACAAACCCCCTGGAAGAGCGCGCGCCGTGTGACTTGCTTTGGTTTATCAGATAATGAGGCAAATACACACGCACACACACCACACTCTCACACACACTTGCACACATTGTAGTTCAGCGACTACGCTCGGCAACGTGTGACTCAAGACCCATAAAACTTGACGCTGACTTAACGGTATTATTGCCATTATAAAGTCATTCGAAACTCTGATTTGCTTTACTTGCACGATTGATGAGCAAGATGAGCCTTTTCCAAACTGCTGAAATGATGAAATCCACTGGCCAAATTGTCAAAATTTCTCTCTAATTTGAGAACTCTAAGATGCCATAACCAATGTATAAAGGTTGAAAGATTCCTATTCAGATATCATTAACATCAATTTGCAGACACTTTGATAGAGATTTTTAGAACAGAAAGGAAAAAATTGAATGAGAGAAATAAAATGTAAATAAATAAATAATGTACCGATAACTATATTGCAATCGATAGATTCTCTTTAAAAATCATATATTATTTTGTTGAACAATATTATCTTAAGGATTCAATTAATTGTCATAGCATACTTATGGGCGTACAGACTGTTAGAAAACATTGGAAAACTTGTTAGTAAATTGATTATTTTGCGGATCTTCAAAAGTTTAAGCACAAGAGCTTATCAAAATTTTATAGAACCAATAGATATAAAATATATAATATAATAAAGTGTCTCTAATATGATTTATTTGCATATTAAACCTAGTTTACTATCTTAAGTCTTGAAGAGGCACAGATTTTATGTGTTTAATTATTTTGAAACATCTTCCAAACTCTCTCAAACTTACCATGTAAACAAATCGGCGGCTCTACTGGACTTTCCCCCGCAAAACTTTAACAAATCTCTGCACGTTTGCCAATCAATTGCGAATTGATTCGATTTGATACGATTTGCTTTAATTTAAAGCCAAATGCGATATTGTTATTGTTGTTGTTTCACTCAAGATATCGCAGCAGATGCATTTGTAGTGTCAAGTCCAATACGAAACTCGCCCCAAGCTGGTCACAGATAAGAGAAACGTATCGAAGTAGAGCAATATACAGAAAGGGTGATAGTAGAAGGGGGCAGATGGAGGGGCAAACACAAAATAAACAAACACGTGCGAAAAGCGTCGCGCGAAGAAAACGACGAGACGAGATTTCACGTTGTTTGGTTGACTAAATGAAAATCGCGCGCTCTAGGACGAACCTAACCAGAGGCGGCCGAAACTGCACTGACTCAGCCAGCCAGAACTTGGCCCCGACTCTGACTCCGAGGCCGAGACACGGCAACGGCAACGGAGACGGAGACACACAGAGGCAAACGGAGACCGAGAACGAACCAGAGATTTTCAATTCCGAAACAGAGAGAGAGAGACAGAAAGAGAGAGTGCAAGTGGGGGCTACGTAGTGGCGAATCGGAATCATCGTGCAGTGACTGCGATTCGCATACATAAATAATAAATTCATAGTATATTATACCACACACACACAGACAACTATATACTATATATGGCTTATGCAGGGTATCATCAGGCTACCAAAAACTTGGCTAAACAAAGTGCATAAACAAAAGTCGGCTTCTCTTTTCTTGTTGCTCATTTTCATATTTATTTTCCTTCTTTCTTTTTGCATTTGAAGAAAATTTGCTGACAATTGCAATAGAATTTGTTTTTTTTTTTTTGTTTTTATTATTTTTATTTTGATTTTGTTTTGTGCTTTCGTTTGTTTTGCGCTTTATTTAGTTCTCGTTTCGCGCTTAACTGTTGCTGCAATGCTGCAGTGTGCGCAGGAGGGAGCAGGCAGGGCGAAAGGGGGAGGAGAGCCGAGGGCGACATGTGGGTCTTATTTCAATTTACAACCAAGTGACGAAGTATCACAATTCAATGTTTAAAGTTTTTATCACGTTGTGGACGCCAGCGCCACACACAGACAAACACACAAACACTAACACACACACATACACTCATCAAGCAACAACAAACAAGAGCAGACGCAAGAAGTGCAACAACTGAACCCGCAGATACCCTAAAGAAATGTGGATAAGCAGCGAAACTTGAATGGATGTCTATAAAATCTAAATAAATTATCACAAATAAATTTTAATGAAACATCATTTTGCATTTTTAATAGAATCTGGAAACGTTCTATATAAATTTAACGTATTTGTATGATTAAAAATTTACCTCGAGCCAGCTACAATGAGATTAGAAAACAGAGGTCGCCAAAATATTGTATGTATATATTCAATAAGGAATCTTCCTTTAGTTTTCTTAAGAAATAAATTATTTATTAATAGCCTAAGTCAATTTACAATAATTTCCACAAAGTGCACACTCATCTCATGAGATAATTCTTATATCATATAGCTCACTATCTAACCTAAAACTATTCGCCTTAAATTTATTTTCAAAAATTAAAAATTAAATTTATATAAGATATTTTCACTCACTTCGTCCTCATCTCATGACAGCATATACTCTATGTTCTTCAATCTATTGCAGGGTATATTTTGCCAGCAAATGGAGCGTCTAGCGGTGTTTAGGGGCTCGCATTGGGACATATGCAAAGCATTGCATTGCTGTGTGTGTTTGTGAGATTGTGCCTTAACGTTTGTTTGTGTGTGTGTGTGTGTGACTGTAGTTGGCTGACACAGTATGGTTAATATGACGCGACACCCGTTCGTCGTTCGTCGCGCTAGCGAGTTCAGCTTAGTCAGCCCGCTGCGGCGCACTAACTATTTAGTAAGCAACTGAAATAGTAGCACCCGTGTTAGTATCGGTTCATGAAATGGAAAATAAAAGCAACAACAACAACAACAACGACAACAACTGCAGCAGCAGAAAAAGAAACAAGCAGCGCTGACATACAAACATACAGACACATGTAAGCAGAGTTGTCGCTACACAAGTCGCGCTGTATGTGTGTGTGTGTGCGACTCCGAGAATGGGCATGCAAGAACGACGTCAGCGTAAACTGATTACCCCCAGTCGATCTATGGGGCTGCATAAGCGGCACGTACACACAAACACTCACACACACACACACAAACACATCTCTTTTGGCTGTCGTCGTCTATGGGAACCTTCGTTCGGGAGTTTGGCTTACAACGTAATTTCGCGTATAGTAAGTATAAAGCTAAATGGTGTTGCATGACTTGCTGTGGCTCGTATTATAAAGTAAATAGGAAGTCATAAGTTAAGATTTGAATTACAGTTGCATAAATGGGTGCAAAATGATTTCCATATAACTATGCTGCATGCTACGTTTGCATTAGTGAGTTATCGAGTGCGCTTGATTAGTTGTCGATAACATTGATTAATTCTCTATTAGTGGATTGGGGCTAAGTGGCAACGCTTGACGTCACGAGTAGATCATCGTTGTGCTCTCCTCTCCATGATTTAATGTATGACAAATACTCTTATCAATTGCCGGCGAAATGCAACGGTAAGAACTCTTGCTCTCTCTGTCTCACTCTCTTTTTCCCTCTCACGTAATACTTAATTGTTGTCAACAACAAAAATGTACGTACAAGCCTTTCGAATGCATACCAGACACATTCACACAAATGCCAAAAATTCACACGCACACACACACAGACATGCATGCATTTTTGCACGAAAATGAACACGTGCTGCTTGACGAAGGAGTGCAAGAGAGAGAGAGAGACAGAGGGGTAAGCCTGCAGGCACAGCCGGCTGCCAGCATGTTTGTGGAGTAAGTAAGGGGAGAGGAACGTGCGCTATGTTTGCATGCCAAGCACCACAACAACAACAGCGGCTGACTCATGCTCCCCAAATGCAGTCGTATTTCGCCGCTCTTTGCGGCTAAGAGAGCGGAAGAGGGAGAATGAGTGTGAGAGAGAGAGAGTGCGACAGGTTCTGAAATAAGAGCGGGCCAACTTGCAACTAGCAATGCCAAACTTAGTTGGCCAGGAGTTGGACGCCAGCCACGTTGTGGGGGGCGACCAACAGAGTATTTTGCGGTATCTGCAGCTGTGCGGGCTGAAACTTTAGTAGCCCCGGCTAACTTTTAGCAAAAACTTTTGATTTGAGTACCTGCCACTAACTAAGCATGGCAGTAAGGCACACACACACACACGCATACACAAACAAACGCACACACGTATAAAGTTGGCAAACCACGCAGAGAAATTGAACTATGAAAATCAGAAAACTTTGCAGACAGAAATTTCTAGGAAATGCATTCGAACAAAACAAGCATTCGTGTCCGTCCGCCGTTTCTCTTCTTACTTCCTCTCACTTACCACACTGCTCGCCATTGGTTCTATTCTTGGGGTCGTCGTAGTTAGTTGTTGTAGTTTTCCAGAACACAGTGTTAAATAAGCGAACGATAAATGTTTTGCACACACAAAAATATTTTTAAAAAAGAACGTAAAAAGTACAAGAACGTTCACGCAGCAACAACAACATCAACAGCATTGCATTCAAAACAGCTGTAAATTTGAGCGCGTCGCGCGTAAGACAGGGCTGTTATACGCTCAGCTGATGTTTATTTCTAATTGTGTCTGCATTCTGCCATTCACATGTATATGTCAGCTTCGGTGTGAACGTTCCGCAGTGCGCATTATTCAAATTTATTGTCAATTTAATTTTTTTATTGCCCATGATTTTAGTTTTACATATATTGTCTTTATATAATTGCTAAATATTATTTTTTACATATTCGTGACTGTCTGACTAGTATTTCTATCTGACGGCTCCGTATACGTTGACCGTCGCCGTATAATATTAGTTGAAAGCAATTGAAACCAGCGATAATTCTTCAGATGGCTCTCCACTTCTCTGCTTATGAAAAACAACTGCAGTGGACGTTGCTCGCCAAGTGGAGGCAAAGTGGGAGCATTTCCTCCGACAGCCTCCAGGGGATGGGTCAAAAGCATGTCCATGGCAAGGGAGCAGTGCAGCAAATAGACGGCAGCTGAGCATATCGAGAGCTGCGCACCGATCTTGCAACACCGAATGACTCCATATTCGACCAACTCATGACTCATAAGAAACGGTTGAATCTTGTCCTTGGTGCCCATGTGCATGTTCATATAGATGGCAAACAGGCAGAGGAAGCCAAAGATGCCGCTGCAAATAGCCTCATTACGCAGCGAGATGCGAGTCGAGATGAGCAAAGTGAACAAGCCGAGCACAGCAAAGATGGTGCCTCCGCCGTATGTGGTACAGAGCACGAAGATGTGCCTGGACGCGTGCAAGCTGATGCAATTCAAGTGCAGCGAACATGTGACCATGCTCAGTATGAGCTCCAGCACCCTGAAAAGTATCCAGACAGGCCTCTTTTTTTTTTTTTTTTTTTTTTTTAAATTTTTTTTTTTTTTTTTTTTTTTTTTTTTTTTTTTTTTGTTTAAATTTTTTTTTTTTTTTTTTGGTTAAAAAAATTCTAACTTAGGCTTGCTGCGACGACGCCTACTGCGACTGGGAGGGATCTACTTCCGCCAGTACTGGGTGAATCGATGAATCTGCTCGACCAGCGCCGGCATCACAGCTTTGATGGATATATCCAGCAGACTCTGCAAATGCTGCACAGCCTCCTCGTCGGTGAGCCCCAACTGGAGATTCTCCTCGACCTTCTTGACAGCCTTATCGGGTTCCAATGCAATATCCGGCACTGTCGCGTCCACCATCAGTGAGAAGAGATTGAGCATAACGTTTGCATGGCGTCGCAGATGCAGATACGCCGTATAGCATTGTTTGCAGAACTCATGATAGTTCTCCGAACTGTCGCCGCCCATTGCTTCCACCATTTCCTTGCTCAGCTTCATGGGCGGCGGCATTGGCTTGGGATCACGGCCCAGAATGAAGCCAAAATCAATGTGGAACAATTTGCCATTGCTGGTCAGCAGCAGATTGTCCAGATGGCGATCTCCCACACCTGAAACAAACAGACCTCAGCATTAACCAATCTAATCTCTTAAGGACACCCTGCTCAACATACCCAACAAATAGGTGATCACACAGTAGCCAGCGCAGCTCTTGATATATGTGTCCATCACTTCTGGCGCAATGCCATAGGGCGCGTGCTCGCAGGGATGGTGGCGCCGGAAGAAGTTGAGAATGCTGCCTTCACGGGCGAGCACCTCGGCCACTGTGCAAGAGTCGATGTACTGGAGGAAACCATGCTTGGAACTAGTCGCCAGCACCTTGTATGGCGTCAGTTTGAGATCAAGATTCTCGCGTCGCAGCAGCTTATCCATCAGCGTGATCATCTGCAATATAAGCTGATCCTGGCGCAGATCGTCGCCGTGCTTGAAAATTGTCACATATTCGTGCTGTGCAATCGAGGTCACAAAGGTGAGTCTGCAAAGGAAGAGAAGAAGATGCATGAGCTAAAGAAGGGTGGAATCCGTATTAGCGAGAGATGCTTACTTGGCCGGCATGAGGGCGCTCTTGAAGAGAGATGTGCGGGAGGGCACAATCTTGGTGATGTACACCTCCGGATCGAGGGGGAATGGAATGGGCTCAAAGTTGGTGAAGTTCACCTTGAACAGATCCGGTTCGCCGAGCAGTTTCTGAAACTTTTCCGTCTTCTTGTTGCGATTGCCAGGCTCCTTGGCCACCAGCTTGACCAGCTTAACCAGTTCGTCAATGAAGCGTTGTTGCTTGCGCAGATTATAGAAGATGCCACGCAGATGAAAGTTTCCTATAAAGAGGAAGGGGAAAGAGATTTTTAAGTAAGGTATTCATTTCATAGCTTAGCCCACTCACCTGTCTCCAGTGCCTTGAGGAATATGTTGAGCACCATCGCGTACATATCATGGGCACGCTGATCCTGCTTGCGCACCGACTCCACGTCCTCCACCTCGATGGACAGATACCAGTACAGGTAGTTGGCCAACGTGGCGTTCTTGCAGGCGCGCTGTATAAGGAATGTGCAAAGATTGGGCGCCACGCCCTGCTGCCCAAGCAGTGGCGTATGCGACGTGGAGTGTGATTGTGTGGCCAGCGAGGCAGCGCTGACGGCATCAGCAGAGACGCCAGTACTAGCAGCAGCTGCATCGCTGCCACGCTCCATCCGCAACGCTGGCGTGCTGGCACGGATTGCTGGTGCACTGGCGCTGCTAGCCATGGTGGATTTTTCACCTTTGATGGCAGCCAAAACGCTGGCGGCACGCTGATTAGCAGGTATCACCGAGGAGTGCAGCGCACTGCTAGTTCCACTTATATCCGACAGGCTGCTCTGGTCCAGCAGCGAGTCATTCTCGTCCATCAGCGAGCAGACCACATCTCGCTCCGGCTCGGGCATGATGCCCTTGTGCAGCTGCACAATGTTCCGCAGATCCTCGTACTTCAGTGCCTGCACCAGCTGCAGCAGATACAGCAACAGATCCTCGTCGGGTGCCTGCGCCAGGCGACTGATTGCATATTTGCGTACCTCGGGATGTGTGAAAGTGGGGCTGAGCAACTCCAGCGCATCCTCTACGTCCATGGGCGCCCAGTTGGCCAGCATCCACAGAGCCTGCGTCACTTCATCGTTGAGCCTCCAGTTGATGCACTTGAGGAACTTTGTCAGTGCCTTCTTGTGCGACGACAAATAGAAACGGAACTTCCAAACCAAATCCTGTTCCTCGCTGCTCAGCACGTAGGTGGGCGGATAGCGATAGACGATGTCGTGCAACTGATCCCGCACGCTGCCAGGAGAGATAGAGAGGCAAATCAAAGAGAGTTGGCAAGCTGGAGAGGATACTTACAGCGCAGTTGGCTTGGCATCCCGATCTGAAATGCCAGAGCGCTCTGAACGTGCCAGTCGGTGATGCTTGCGCTCCACAAGGTTCTCCTGCAAGGGATCACAGTTACTTATGGCATACACTATTAAGAATAATCCCCTCCAGACTTACCATCAGTATCTCCGAGTCGGGCACCAGCACCAGCCTGGGTTTTATGGGCAATTTATACTTGTTGTCGACCTCGGGCTCAAAGTAGACCACGGAAAACTGTGGAATATTGTAGGGTATTATTACAAGTTGTTTAATTATTAAGTCCTTTACTCACAGTCGTCTCGTCCACTGAAATGGTGGGAAACTCAATCATGAGGAACATGTAGTCGGACATGCGTTTCTCCCGCTCGTTGATAACTTCGATTTCACGGAATGTGAGACGATCCAACCAGTCCACCTTCTGGATCTGCCCATTGCGATGCTTCTTGGCCAGCTTGCCGAGACGTTGCATTTGTGATTTAGAGGACTCTTTGCCCTTGCCGGGAGTTTTACTAGGGGAAGCTGCCGTCACCCTCGACGCCCAGCCAGACACGCAGATCATACATACCCTGGCGGAACATGCCGTTCTTGCCAAACATTGAGATCGATGTGCCGCCAATGATTGTGGTCTGGCCAGCACCGGAGCAATCGAGTATGGTTAGCACTAGCATGGCGCTGCGCGGTAAATCGGAGAAGAGCAGGGGCAGTGTCACCCACTCGTTCCAGCTCCAACGTTTGCCAAATGCCTTGTACGAGCTGTGTACAGGCAGGCAATAGGGTCGTCCATCGTTGTACACCTGCAGGCGGACCTGAAACGACGGGTACTCCTCCGAATAGAGGCCTGAGAAGCGCAGTATGGGGTCGTCGAGCAGCTTCTCGTAGTCGGGCTGTCTTTTCTTGCCCTCGAGTGTGCCGCTGCAGGGGAAGAGGGGACCAAATGGTTGAGTATTTGTGGATCCAGGGTAACCCAAAGCCTACTTACACTTTAATTTGAACACGTTCATGCAGCGAGGAGCTGTGTATATAGCGAAAATGATCGTCGGGCTGATCCATTGCGACTGTAAAATATTTATATGGAAAACAGCTGATTAATGACGAATCTATCGGCAAACATCTGCGCGAGCTGTTGGCTTTTATCGAAAGAATCGTCGATAATCGTGGCTGTGCTGGCAATTTAGCCGGGTTTCTGGTATGTTTAGCCATAATATTTGAAGCATTTCAGCCATGACTTTACATAACTATTTATAAATCATTAGAAAAATATTTAAGCATTCGTCTAAAATTATGTCGAAATATTTAGTTTTGATTTATTTACTTTTATTTTTTATTTATTTAACACTAAACTACATATACTGCTATTATCATCCAACCGATAGTTGGCAACGCAACGGCTTCAAAAGCAATCGATAAGTATCGACTCGTGCGCGTGTTTTGCTTCAGAGCAAAATACAAAGAAGAAGAAGGAGGAGGAGTGTGAGCTGTGGGAAAAGATGTCAACAAACGCGATGATAGATTTGGCGCTGGACCGTGTCGACTGGAGTGCACTGGCCGTAAACCAGGAGAACCAGCCACGGATATACACACCTGGCGAGGTGCTCATGCCGGAGGCCGGCTTTATGCGCGGCCATGGCACATTCGTGGAGGACGAGAACATAAAGGCCTCCGTGGCCGGCGTGATTGAGAAGGTGAATAAGCTGATATCGGTGCGCCCGCTGAAGAGTCGTTATGTGGGCGAGATTGGCGATGTAGTGGTGGCACGTGTACTGGAGGTGGGACAGAAACGGTGGCGCGTTGACACAAACTCGCGCCTGGACTCGGTGCTGCTGCTTTCGTCGGTGAATTTGCCAGGTGGTGAGCTGAGAAGACGTTCAGCGGAAGATGAGCAAATGATGAGAAGGTACTTGGACGAGGGAGACTTGATCTCGGCAGAAGTACAGGTGAGAAACCTTTTCAGCTAAAAAAGGAGCCACCTGTTGACCTCGTTCTTCTCCCACAGAATGTCTTCGAGGAAAGCACATTGTCGCTCTATACGCGCAGTTTGAAATATGGCAAACTCTCGCAAGGCATTCTAGTCAAGGTTTTCCCAGCGCTCGTAAAACGCCGTAAGATGCACTTTCACAATCTTCCCTGCGGCGCGTCAGTAATCCTGGGCAACAATGGTTACATCTGGATATCGCCTACGAAGGGTGATGAGATAGACGGTGGTGAAGGAGGCTTTGCACAGAACTTGGGCGAGGTGGTGCCACGCAGCGAGCGAGAAGTTATCGCACGCCTGCGCAACTGCATCCTAGCATTGGCCAAGTGCAAACTGATGCTGTACGACACGAGCATCCAGTACGCCTACGATGAGTCTCTGAAATACGAACCACGAGAACTGCTGCAGCAACATGTTATCTACGACATTGGCGAACAAACGCAGGCCCGGCTGAGAGATGCAGATAATATGGAATGATCCAATATAAATATACATTTTTTATAGAGATTTTGGTTTTTTGTTTTGATTTTCGCGCCTTATTTAGTATATGCACGTTCGAAAAAGGTGGCAGCCCTGCAACAACCTTGGGCGAGTGGCCTGACCCAGTCCTGCATACTGTGTGGCAACTCTCGACGCGGTTCGTGTATTTATGCATTGTGTTTGTGTCTTTCTATCTGCAACAAATTTGCAACAAAACAATTAGTTTAATCACTTTGCGCACATTGTTTTTGTGGAATTTAAACGCGACCAATCACACGCAACATAATGGCTGACATTGGAGCAGTGCGCGAGGCCGAATTACGTAAAAAAGAAATCTGCCGCTTTTGCCTGGCACAACAAAGCAAGCTAGCCTCGATTTTCATTGAAAACTCACGCATTAAATCGACGGCATCGCTGCCGCTGCAAATAATGGCAATCACTTCCATTGAGGTAAGTCGCGTCTTGGTTCTAAGTTAGACTAAGCCCTCATTTTAATGATAACGAGAGAACTTGGCTAAGATTCCCGCATTTGTCATCGCTGGTTGGTTTCTAAATAGCTGCGTTGGCGTCTTCGCTAACGATTTTGGCGCGCTTTTCGCCCACAGCCACGCCCCCCGGCGAAAGACTCCTTCAGAGCTGATCTATTCGAGTGTAGTACTAACATCAGTATGAGTGCAGTTGCAATTATTAATCACAGAAAAGCATATTAGCAGTAATTAACAATATGGCGACGACTGTACGCGAAACGCAGCACACATACACAAACTCAGCTGGCGCGATGCTGCCAGACTGTCTGCAGCCGGCGCTGTTGTGTCGATTTCAAGTTGCATTTGGTTTGTTTTTGTTTTTATTTATTGCTTCAGTCTGCATTTCTTTTGCATTAATATTTATATATATATACGATATATGTTTATCAAATGTATATGAATATTTATATAAATGTAAATTTGTTCATTGTGTATCTTATCTATGCAAATGCTCGATAATTGCTTACAAGTATACTATACAATTGTATTTTCTTGTAATGGAAGTGTGGACTTTGGGTTTTGTTCCTACCAAAGACTTGTTTGTTGTTTCGTGTGTTTTCGTTGTCAACAAAATAAACTAAATGTGTCTATAAACTACAACTTAAAGTCAATTGGAATCCTGAAAAGGGGAATTTAGGTGAGGCAAGATCAAGAAAGATTGTTAGCAGTTCCCTTAGCCAGCCTTGCTGCTGGAAGGTTTATCAGTGAAGCGTAGAATACGAGTCAACATGGATGTCACACACGGAATTTGTTTCTGGCGATCCATAATCGGGGTAGAGGGCACGTTCGATTCGAAATCCACGGCAACACGCTGACTAACGAATGTTAGCAGTGTGAGAATATTGTACTTTTTGCCATTGGCATTGAGCTCTTGGATGAGCGACTGAATGTACCAAGAGCCATTTGTGGTGTTGCGCCAAGAATAGTAACCTGCCATAACGGAAACTGGTTATAAAGATAAAGCACAAATTTGGGTGATTTACTTCTCACCTGGGATAGTTGAATATGAGAATAGAAAGTCGGCATGTATGGGTATTTTGTAGCTCATCGATGACTCGCCGTCAGTCTCTGTGACGTTCTTCTCGAGCATTATGCCCGAGTCAAGACGATCGCCCTGGCAGGCCTGTATGAAGAACAACTTTGGCTTGCCGGCCAGAGTGGGACAAATGTGTGCAGTGAAGTAGTGCCAGATGTTGTCCAGTTTGTACTGCACATCCTTGGCATATATGTAGCCATGTTCGCAACCATGACAATGGCAATGCAATCGTTGTCAGTGTGATCCACCGACGCAGCCTTCTCGATGTGCTTCAGTATGTCCCGTAACTTGCAATCCTTGTGCACCGAAACATCAAAGTCCAGACGCTTCAGTGCCTTGCCCTCGCAGTCCACATTGGTACCGGCGCGTGCCTTTAGCGAGGGTATATCGAAGAATTCGTGATTGAATATCAGCGCCAGACCGCGGTGTTTGTGGTTCATGTTGTACTCCCGGGCATTGCGTTCGACCGGCATCCGTGCCAGATATTTGTTTACAGTTCTAGAAATGTTCAGATAAGCGAAAGTAAAACGCACTTAAATTAGTTAAAACCAAAAAAGGAACCAGAACGAAGATATAGTCTGGCCTGACCGACAGTTCGATACCCTCGACAGGTGAATATCCTTTGTATTTATACAATGGGATTGAAATTTGGAAGAATAGTAGCTTATCTATTCTAAGTCAGAAAGAACAACAGTATACCCCATATTGACCATTTTGTATGTTCAAAGGTTATAAAAACAAACAAACTACGCATTCGTTTTATCAAACAACTCAAAAAGATGTGCATGTGTAGGGAAGGGAGAAAGAACAGCAGAAAAGAGAGATGAAGAAAACGTCTGACTGACGCTAATGCACTTACGACGCGACGGTGACGGCTGCAGCGCCGCCAACTCCAGCAGAGCTGCTGCTGCTCGCCTCTCCCTGCATCGATGCTATCGGCATTGATGTTGTTGCTGCTTTGCTCTGCCATTGCTGCCGTTGCTGAGAGCGCTAAAGGTTCGCGTTATGCACTCGTCCGTCATCTTGCTCTCTCCTCTCTGGCTCACTTGTTCTCTCTCTTCGGTTGTTTGTTCTTCTCCTTGTTCGCTGTGCTATCCTCGGCAATTGTTGCGCCCTTTCCACAGGTATACGAACTTCTATTGTTTAGTTTTTTTCTTTGAATTTAAATTAGATTAAAACTGTTTGTTTTGCACAGCTGTGTCGCGTTGTTAGCCACGTATGCAATGCCAACAAATTGCTGTTGTTCTGAAATGGCTTAAAATGTCCTTTTATGGTTAACCGCGTTTAATCAATTAATTAACGGGAGCGGAGTAAAGCATGCTCCGCACACTCACGAAAACAAACTGCCAGATTGCATTTGTAGTTGTGCAACGCTTACCGCCAAATGAATGCATGCAGCGTTGCCACACCGGGCTGCCAGAATTGTCACGGGCGCATGCGCAGAGTTGCCATGCTTTTGTGTTGCCATTCACATGTTAACGTATTGTATTATTTTGAATTTGCAGGTAAACAACGATGATGGTATGCCCAG
>JAEIFJ010001903.1:0-12531 GCA_018903435.1 Leucophenga varia | reverse complement strand
ACATTGGTACAAATTCCTTTCTTAGCTTCTCCAGAATATTTCTTTATTTTTGATTCACAAAATCGTTGTCAGCATCTCGAATCCTGGCCTGCAGACTGGACAATTCATATTCAAACATGTTGCAATTAATTGGGAAACTCTTTACCAAATTCAAATTGTTTATTTGTTGCCTTACAGAGGGTACAGAAATGATATTGGTATTTTCCATCATTATCATATGCAATTGGTGTTGGCCATAGAAAGTGCTGTATTGTGTTGGTAAAATAATGAAAAAACGTATTGTTTCTGACCAGACTTCTTCCACTTTTCGACAAGCTTACTATTTAAGTTTGAAATTTTCTTCCAATTCCGCAATGCCCTTCTTATTATAGCTATTAGTATTCAGTACAGTCCCTAAAACTTAGTTTTCATAAAACCGAATGTATGTAACACACAATAGAGGCTAGATAGACCCTAAAATATAAAGTATATACATTCTTGATCAGCATTGGAAGGGAGTCGAACTAGCTATGTCTGTCTGTCTGTCCGTCATGCTGTCTGCTATATGAAAACGATTACCTGGAGATTATAAAAATAAAAGTATCCCTATTTGAAACGTAGACTCTCCCTGAGCCGTATAGTGTGTATTTGCAAACCTAACCCTTTTTTAAGGGGTACCCCCATATATATCTACCCAAAATTTTTAATTTTTGCATAAAAACGTCGTTGTTTCTTATTCTAGAAAGTCTAGATTTAGTATACATTATGCCTAGGATTGTTCCAATAAAATATCCTAATATGAGTAGTACCAAACAAATTTTAGATAAAGCCCATATACAAATTTACCCCTTTTTCAAGTTTTTGTTTGAAAATCCAATACAATAAGACAGAACTGAACTTAAGGTACGGGATTTGTGTACAAGTTATCTTGCAGTCGAGCATACGAGGTGTGTTCAAAAAGTATCGCGAATTTTGAATTTTCGCAGGTTACGTATATTCGAATTTCGATTTTTTTGTGGCGTTGGGTTGGTACTCATGTCTCTCACTTATGCCGACCAGCTCGGCCATTTTGAATGTTCACTTAATTGTTGACAGCTGCTTTGCTTGCACATGTTTTTAATCGTCTTCGAATTTTACCTATTCAAAAAAATGGATCAAAGAACCAGTATCAAATTTTTTTTTTTTTTTTGAATGGAATAAATGGAATTAAAAATGTTGAAGAAGGCATATGGGGACCGAGCTCTACCAAAATCAACATTTGATTGGTATAAATTGTTGAAAGAAGGTTGCGAACGTGTTGAAGACGAAGAGCTCCCTGATCAACCATCGACCTCAACGGACGATGCTCACATCCAAAAAGAAAAAGAATTAGTGCTTGCACACCGTCGATTAACTATGAGAGACATTGCTGATGAAATTGGCGTATCGAAAGGATCAATTAATACAATTTTAAAGATGTTTTGGCCCTCAAACGTGTCAAGTCTCGGTTGATACCAAAAATGATGATTTTTTAAAAACTGTACTGATTTTTCGTGACTTTTTGCCAAAAATCCAACCAATATCGTTCCGCAACCACCACCGTATTCCTTGATTTGGCTCTTGTGTAATCTGGCTATTCCCAAAACTCAAGAGACCACTCCGGTAACGCGTTTCGAGTCGATTGAGGAGATAAAGCTAAATCGAAGAAGGCGCTGATGGCTATACCGGAAAGGACTATTTGACATGTTTCGAGGATTGGAAAACGTTGGCATAGGTGTATTTTATCGGGGGGATTACTTTAAAAGGGGACAAAATAGTTATTCATAAATAAATAAATAATTTAAAAAAAAACACAAATATGCGATACTTTTTTGAACACACCTCGTACTTCGACTTCAGCGTTATTTATAGTATTTTATGGTAACTTATACTTTAAGGAACATTTTATTCTAAACTCTCGCATAGACCACATATTGCATTGTCCGTCTGTCGTTGCTCAAAATCCAAAAACATTGCGATTATAATTTAAAAAAAAAAGACAAATATGTTCATTAATTTAATGCATACCACGCAAACACTAGATACATTCCTATTTATGTATATAATATACATATGCATCGGCTTATTAGATTTTTTAAGTGCGTTTTGCATAATTTATGACATTTTTAATTAATATAACAATTGCTTATGCAGTTTTAATATGTCAAATTGCAGCTGTCATTAAGTGGTCGCACATAAAATTATTTTTAAATATTTAGATATAATATGTTGCATATTATACTATATTTATTTTTTTTTATTATTGATTTCTGATGCGCTTAAAATGTTTAAATATTGATTTACGTTATATATCTTTTTTGGTTTTTTTAAATTAATTATTAAAATATGTAAAATATATTTAATATGTTAAATACTAAATGTTCGTATGTATACGAAACATTGTATTTGTCTTTTGATATTTTTATGATGGCAATTAATTTTATTATAAAACGCATAAAGCCATTTACAGCATTTGCGTACATTTATCATTTTTTATACATTTTGAAATTATTATTTGTGCTTTGATTTTTTTTTATACTTTTTTTTTTACGACGTGTCGTCATAAAATGCACTTGTGCATGCGTATTAAATTAACCAAAAGTAGTTAAATTGTTATAAGTTTAACTAAAAATTTTTATAAGGAATATTAAAAAAAAAAAAATGTAAGAAAATATAATGTTTTGAATTTCAAGACAATTAATCGAACGGAACATACAAACATTCTTAACTAAAAATCCTTCAGTTGGAAATATTTTGTTTGAAAACAGCAAAATGAATCGGGAAGATAAGGGCAGCGAGGTACGGTCGAAAAAAAAAATAATTAGCCGATTAACTGAATAAGAAAATTACCAATCAATTACATTGAAGCAGAGCTTATCAGACCGATTATGGTATCGAAATCGTTTCACTTCTTTAAATTCAAGGTTTGTTGCTACACGGCAATCGTATACGAAATATTTTTGTTAATCAGTGAGTGAAATCTTAATAAAGAAATCGAATACAGGGCAACTATACTGAATATGTTGAGAAAACCTTATTAAGACATTTTAATTCTCAAAAAATTTATTCATAAAAGTTGCGGTTGAAAGTTTTTTAAGTTTTGTGGTTTCTATTTCTAATAAATGGCAGACGGACGGACGAACATCCGAACTTGGTTAGATCAATTCCGCTTAGATGTTGCTTAAGAATATACTGGTTGCTCCGTTTTGTGGTCCCTTATGTTTTTAGTGAATAAGGTCAGTACAAAGTAAAAACTCTTGTTTTGTATTTGATCGGTACAAAGCAGCAAAACAATAATTTGTACTTTTTCGGTATTTTCCATCACTTTTTCCAGCATATATCTACGAATACGGACAATTTCTCAGCACGTTATACAAATAATTAAATACACAATGGCTGGGATGGGATTTTAATGGGATTTAGTTCGAACTCAATGTGGAACTACTTTGATTCAGGAATTTTTTGTGTCTTTAAAAAAGTCTTTGGTGAACAGTGCCATAGATTGAAGCATTGTCCTGTTAAATAGTTTAATCATCGCCAAAAAAAAAAATGCCAGCAAAATCTACTAGTGGATATGAAACCATATAGACATCATTCCTTTATAGCAGAATGCGACGTATACCATCAAGGTGCCGCCACGAAAGCCTCGCTTGTAGCAGGATAGTCGACCCTGTCTCAAATTTCGCTAATATTTTATGCAGTTGTCTGGGGCATCTAAATTTTATTATTTTTCGTCACTAAAGACGATGTTGTGCTACATTTTTTATACCCGCCACATATAGTGTGAAGGGTATATTCAGTTTGTCTAAAAGTTTGTAATGCATTGAAGAAGATGTCGTAGACCCCATAAAGTATATTTATTCTTGATCAGCTCGACTAGACGAATCGATCTAGACGTGTCCGTCTGTCCGTCTGTTTGTTTCTTCGCAGTTTATTCGGTCAGTTTATCTCAAACGACTAAAATAAAAGTGCCACGCCCATTTTTAGGTACAGCCCCATACGAACTTAACGCGGTTTTCTAATTTTTGTATGAAAATAGACATTATTAATGAAAGTATTCACTACAAATCGTGTAAAAACACTTCTAATGTCATCCAATGTCGTCCAATGCCACGCCCATCTTTAGGTATAGCCCTATACAAACTTAGCGCCCATTTTAGATATTTTGTATGATAAAAGGTATTATTTATGAATGTATTCACTCCAAAAATGGGTAAAAACACTTTCAAATAACCATATTTACTCACCACCGATATAATAAGCATCAGGCAACTATAAGATATAGCCCCCCAAACAAAGTCACCACCCATTTTCTAGTTTTTTTTTTCAAGAAAATCTTTATTATTCTTTCCTTCGGTTAATATTTTACCCCATTGTTGTGTCTGAACTTTGTTTGTATCGGACTATTGACTGCGACCCATCGCTTCCAAATTTTACCTAAGCCACTGACGATCATAAATAAACTAAACCAAGATGTAGCGTGTATTTGAGCTTTGTTTCTATCAAAGCTACCGTTTTTCCTTGTTTTACTTTTTTTTTTTTGTCACTAGAGACGATGTTGTGCCACACTTCACACACTTGGCTTTGAGCTGGTCCAGCCAGATTTATCGGCCTAAACATTTCCCTTTAGATACTTCAACAGGAAAAAGTGTGGGGGCGAACAAATGGAAATGAGCCTCATCAGTCATTATTAAATTTTGCGAAAAAAAATCGGGTTCGTTTTTCTTAGATGTTTTGCATGTTTTTGGCGTATTGAAGACGTTGAAGCTTCTTGGTTTATGTGTAATGCTCCATTAAAAAATTGTACAATTGGACGCGCCAAAAGCGCGCTCACGTATGTCAATCTGAAAGCAAATCTCAATTATATACAAGTTTTACATCGGGTCCACAAAACTTAACACCCTGTATTCACAATAATTTTCTATATATTATTAGCCGAAATATGTACCTAGTCTTGCTCGGGTGTCGCAAATAATTCTTTTATTTTTCAAGCTTTTCCCACCGCCCACTTTTCAAATTAAGCATTTTTTTATGCTTCTTAATACCCAGTTTCTATATATTTTTTGTATTGCTTATACAGGGCCATACCCTCCACCCATCTTTTCAATGGATCATGCTTCACCAGTTATTATTATCATGTACACTGAGTTTCATTTCTCACGCTCCAATGCTTGCGAAAAATTGACAACACCTAACGCTAATTTTTCCAATTTTTTTTGCTTTTCTCGGTCCTAGAGGCAAGTATACAAAATTTCATTATTTACAAAAATATGATGCATTAATTTTTGGATCACCTATATGGCACCACGCCCGCCGCCCATCTATTCCACTTTCCCGGTTCTAGATTCATATATACTGAATTTTATTTCTTGAGTTCAAATATTTTTAAAAATTCGATGAGTTTCTGTATCAATTCTATGGGGACTTCGCCCACCGCCAATGTTTCTAAATGGCTGAACCGATTTTGAATTTCAAAATTAACTAACCATCATCACTCCTCTTTGCACCTTCCCATGCAATGTCGTTCTCGAGTTATGAAGTGACAATCAAAATGTACACTTCTTTTTATATACTATATATAGATTAGCTGCAGGTACTAAAGAGACCGATTACTTATATTCCGTTTTTCCGTATTTTGTTTTCGTTTCACAAACACATTCGTAATGCATAGCGACTGTACTATTGTGCGACGCTCTTCTTACAGCACGAATTTTTTTGGGTTTACGAAGAGGATTGCTCTTGAGAATTAAAGTGTAATAAAACACAGGAAAAATGATCAGATATAATAAGTTGCTACTTCAGGCATAGAAATCTTATTCTTAGGCATACGTCTATGCTGAGCATATTGAAGACGAACACATTTAATGGCAATCACAATGCGATTATCTTAATGCGTTTAATCCATTTAAACTTGTTTCTGTACAATTTCAGTTAAGCCAACTTTAACCCATCAACGCGTAATGCGGCGTAAACTGCCACATTAAATGCTTCAGTAGCTTAGGTAACTGTCGGCGCAGAAAAGACGACGATGAGGACGACGACAACGACTTTTGTTGGAAAATATTTTTAATAAAGCATTTTTCTTTATATATTTGCTAGTTGTTGATTTTCTTTTTTACGTTTTTTCTATTCAACATTTTGTTGATAACTTGCTTTGTCGTCGTCGTCGTCTTCATCTTCATCGTCGTCGTTGCTGTTGTCTTTGCTGTTGTCTTTTATCTAACAATAAAAGCTGTCTTAAAAGTTTTTTCTTTAACAATTCTTTTTTCTACCGGAAGGAAGTACGAAACAACAGCAAACTTCCTTTTACAAAAAAATGGAGCAAAAAAAAAAAAAAATATATTGAAAAGTTTAAAACAAAGCATAAACTGACCTGCTAGACGAGAAATTATATTGAATGAATAGAACAGTTGTGAGAGGGTAAAAAAGGCGTACTGAAGATAAATTGCAGCAGTCGGTGTTTAGTTAATACTTCTCCTTTTTATTTTTACATTTTATAGAAAAGTCGAGTATAGCGAATTTGATTAATATTTTGCAACATTGGCAACAGTTTATATAAAGAAAAAACAGCTCAGAGCACTAAAATTGCAATATGATCTACAATATTTGAACTGTATCTATATTTCGGTTTATTTGAAATTTTTAATATTTATTTTATTTTTATTTTTTTTTAGTTCTATCTTTTAATATAGCACATAACAAGCACAATTGCTGTTGCCGTTGCCTGTAATATTTCTGATCCTGCTGCAACTGTTTTAGCTTTTTGCCAACAGCTGGCGGGACAAGTTTATCTTTTGTGTAACATTGACTTCCGCTAAAAGATGCTAAACTAAAAAAATTATGAAAAAAAGAAAAAAAAAGTTGAGTGAATAACATGAAAATGGCTGCAGAAATTATATTTAGGAAACTAGCCAGTTTGATGCAGTGAAAAACTTGTTTGCTTCCTTTCCAATTGTCCAATCCAGTTTGCTAGTCAAGTCTATCAGTTTTTGAAAATTAACTACTGCGTGGGTGGTTTGAAGCAGTTTTTATCTAAAAATTGTCCTGGATTCTGTCAATTTAATTCAATTCTCCTTTTTGGCTAGCTGCGTATATTGTTTTAAAAGGTCAGCTACGACTAATCTATTGAACAGACCCGGACAGAAAATCGAAAATAAATCTAACTAAAATACTTAACTACTCTATTGGTCAACCCAAAATTAAAACTGACAAAAAAAAAACCGTCATAATACTATTTGGTTAAGAGACACACATATTTGGGGCCTTACAGAAAAGAGCTTTTCAAAGGCAATTTATATTTTAATTCCCACACAATAAAGTCAAATCGAAGCATGTATTTATGCCTTAGAAATGTTTAAGTACAAAATTTTAATTTGGTGGTACACAAATATCAGAATACCCTCTTCTAGGCAACATTTTGAAAAGGAAACTTCGACTTTTACCAAAATATCAAAGAAAAAAATTATCATTATTGGAAACAGAAAACTGGTTTAAAATTTCAAATTGTAACTTTACTACTAGTCGAAATACTCGACCTTGCTCGGGTGACGCATATAGTGAGTGCACTATATATACACTTTTCCAATGAAACATCCATTTTCCACTTCTAAATACCCAGTTTCTGTATAATTTAGTACCCTGTAACTCAAAGCTAAAAGTGTACATTAATTTTTTGGTAATACTATACTATATGTATACACATATGTAACAGGCAGAAGAAGATATAACAGACCCTATAAAAACTATAAATATGTATATGCATTTCGACAGGTTCATCTGTTTGACATGTGTATGCTGTCAATCAAGTGAATGTGTGTATGTATGAGTTTGTGTATTACTTTGGATCGATCTTTTTCGATAGGTCGTACCGAAAATTAAATTTTTGTTTTATATGTTGAATATTTTCAGGAAAAAATCATAACTCGAAAATGGCTGGACCGATTTTGGAATTCAAAATTAACTACGGTCGAGCCGTTCACGAGTTATGGAGTGACAATGAAAATGTACACTTCTTAAATAAACCGTGGATATGTTTAAAAATCAACAGGGCAAAGTGTTGAATACACACAAAAAAGTAAGATTTAATTTTCAAACTACCCATCTAGGGCTGGAAAAGTATCGACATCATATTGATGTTATTTTCAGTATCGGTCACATTTATTGAAATATCAATGTTCGATGAAATGATAACATTATTTATTGAAGAGTTCATTTTCCAATTTTCGTTTGGCAGTTGTTTTTTTTTTGTTTCTTTCACCTCGGAATATTATTATTAGTTTCAATAAAACATAAGTATCGATTTTTTTCGATTTTCGAGAAGATCATTGAAAGGAAATTCACACTACGCCAAATCCTGGACCAAAGAAAAACAAATCGACATACACTACTATTTGTCTACTTCAAGGCCGCTTTCGACACGCCAATAAGATCAAAGTTCTTCAAGCACTGACTGAACTGGGTATCTCTTCAAAGATCGTTTGCCTATGTATGATTACGCCAACAAACACCCAAAGCGTGTCCAAGGTCGGTAAAATTCAATCTCCTGATGGAAACAGTTCACAAACGTTGACATAAAAGGGCATAATTTTCTACAAAGGAACTATGCCGACGACATATGCAATGGGACAGCCGTAAAACGAAAAGTACGATAAGACGAAGTATCTAACATAGTACCCAACCGCAGAGCATTATCACATCGTTGACAATCTGTGAGAATAAAGGACTTTAAGTTTGACGATGTAAAAAGAGCTTGTAAGTAAGTTGTAAACGTAAAGAACCACTCTTGCTAATCGTTGCTATTTTGGTCTAGGTAAGCAAATGCAAAGTAGAGTTCTGTCCAGAGAAAAAAAATTTAACTCTACAAGACGCTGATAATGAATTAGATTGGACGCTGCTTGGCTTGTTTGAGAGGAGTATTCTTCGAAAATCTTTGTTCCAGTCAGATGACTTTAATAATCGCACAAACGATGATCTGTAAGAGCTAATACAAAAAGGCTGTCCTGGGCTGGTCAACTGTGTCGGATGGATACAAAGGCTTCTTCAAGAAAAGTTTATGCGCAAAACGTAAAGCATATCGAAGCAGTGTGGCAGCGAGTGTTGGAAGATATCCGCAATATTGGTATCGCCTAGCACTAGATTACAACTGCTGGTGCGAAACCCAACGTACTGCCAAGGCCGATAATAGGGCTGTGTGATTGTTGCAAATAATCGATTGTTGATGATTGTAGAAATAAATCGATTGTTGCTGATTAATCATGATTATCAAAAAATATTTTTTGATAGAATTTTTTGATTTTATTGTATTTCATAATCTTAAAAAGATGAAAAGTGAAGACCTTTTTTTTTTTGTTGCTTCTCACCTGGATAAAGCTGTCTTATCACGCTTGCTAATCAATGCCAAGACTGTACTCTATCAACTATGTACTTGAATCTATTGATTAAATAATCAGTTGATAAATTATTGGTTATTGATTATAACGGGTGATTTTTTTGAGGTTAGGATTTTCATGCATTAGTATTTGACAGATCACGCGGGATTCAGACAAGGTGTCAAAGAGAAAGATGCTCAGTATACTTTGACATTTCATCATGAATAGACTTACTAACGAGCAACGCTTGCAAATCATTGAATTTTATTACCAAAATCAGTGTTCGGTTCGAAATGCGAAAATCCGCTTTTTTATCGACAAATTTTGTTCAGCGATGAGGCTCATTTCTGGTTGAATGGCTACGTAAATAAGCAAAATTGCCGCATTTGGAGTGAAGAGCAACCAGAAGCCGTTCAAGAACTGCCCATGCATCCCGAAAAATGCACTGTTTGGTGTGGTTTGTACGCTGGTGGAATCATTGGACCGTATTTTTTCAAAGATGCTGTTGGACGCAACGTTACGGTGAATGGCGATCGCTATCGTTCGATGCTAACAAACTTTTTGTTGCCAAAAATGGAAGAACTGAACTTGGTTGACATGTGGTTTCAACAAGATGGCGCTACATGCCACACAGCTCGCGATTCTATGGCCATTTTGAGGGAAAACTTCGGAGAACAATTCATCTCAAGAAATGGACCGGTAAGTTGGCCACCAAGATCATGCGATTTGACGCCTTTAGACTATTTTTGTGGGGCTACGTCAAGTCTAAAGTCTACAGAAATAAGCCAGCAACTATTCCAGCTTTGGAAGACAACATTTCCGAAGAAATTCGGGCTATTCCGGCCGAAATGCTCGAAAAAGTTGCCCAAAATTGGACTTTCCGAATGGACCACCTAAGACGCAGCCGCGGTCAACATTTAAATGAAATTATCTTCAAAAAGTAAATGTCATGGACCAATCTAACGTTTCAAATAAAGAACCGATGAGATTTTGCAAATTTTATGCGTTTTTTTTTTTTTTTTTTAAAAGTTCTCAAGCTCTTAAAAAATCACCCGTTACAAAATACTGGATTGTTCATTTATTAATCGATTAATTACACAGTCCTAGCCGATAATCGTGTGATGATATGGGGCTAAGACGTTTACCTCCGTAACATATCTTCCAAGTAAACAACGTTTTTTTTTTTTAATTTTTTTTTTGGTACATTTTTTACTGAGCCTTTAATATAACGTTTTTGCTATGATGCTTACCTGGAAACAAACTAACTGAACAAAGACATCCTTTTAAAGTAGTACATTCAATATGCTTACTTTTCAAACAGCCCACTCATTTAATTCCAAAGCTAAAACATCAACCCAAGCATTATTGTCTTTACCGTCATATCTACATGGTCACACAGCATCACATGCCACCACAATGCGCCTACGTATTCACGCAACATACACGTATATCCTACGTAAAACAAAAGTAAAAAGACAACAACAAAATGCTAGTTAGTCTGCCAATATTTTTCATATTTTCAGCATGCATGAAGTATTGCAATGAACAAAGCAGAAACAGAAGAAGACAAACAAAACGAATTGAGCATTCAGAAAAAAAGTAGATAAAAAAGACTTGAAAAGCGGCAGCACCACACACACACATACACAACACAGAAAAATCCTGCTGTGTGCTGTTGAGCTGCTAAGAACTCAACTGAGTTTGAGTTGAGTAAGAAAAACAACAAAACAAAAAAAAATTGCTTCATGTAAAATTGAATATTCATAACTTGTGTGTGCACATCCTGACATCCGGTTATTGTTTTTTTTTTGTTGTTGTTGTTTTCGAAATAAGCAAACACATAGATAGGGCACAGGAGAGCGAGAACTTGTTGGAGCATTGGGAGTGGAAGACAGACAGGAGGCAATTGTATATGCCTACAAAAAAATATATATATATAAAGTGTACTATACTCTCAATGTAGGTGTATATAGTAGCTGATTGTTTTTGTTGTTGTCCTTTCGTTGTGGTTTTTGAACATCATAGGCTGTTTTATTGTTTTTGTTTATGCGTTGCTGCTCTAGTTGTTTGCTATTTTGTCATGCAAATTGTTTTTATGGCAAAAAAAACAAAATCCATTGCAAGGACATGCATACATAAAAATATAATGCTTGAGTGAATGGCATTTTTTTTTTGCTTTAACATTTTGCGTCTTAAGCTTTAAAGTAAACAGAAAAAATTGGCTGCATTCATGATAAATAAAAAAAAAAAAAAAATAATGGCGCATCTAAACTTCGTTTCGTTTAGGAAAAAAAAAAAAAAGGTTTTTTGACCTATGTATGCAGCGTAGAGGGGTTGTATCGTAAATCAATTTTATTTTTTAATGCAAACGCATACAATTTGCTTTAACTATTTTACCTCCTTTTACGCATTTAATATCCTTTTTTGCCTTATGTGTTGGCTTCATTGGCTTTGTTATTGTTTTTCTTTGCATTGTTTGTAATCCTTGTTTGATATGCAAAACTGTACGAAGCAACGCATAAAATAATCAAGAACACATGTGAAAAAATATTTGAGTTACGCAATGCAAATGATATGCGTCCATTTTGTATGCATAGATACATTCTCCTTAACCGTTTATACACGCACTCATGAAAATGAAATGATGGCAGTTTAACTGATTGGCTGGTGGAAGGACTTAAATCTGATTTAAGCGTTTAGGCATTCGCAATATAAGCGAAATTAGCGGAATTTGAGATATTAGATATCAATGAGTTAGAGACAAGTCGACATACACATATAAGTATTTAATAGTAAGCAAAACAATCTGGTAATTACGTAATGTGAACGAGTAAACACTGTGAACTGGAAAACATTCAGAATTAGCGAGCACTGTGATTATGCAAACACTGTGAATTAGCAAACATTGTGATTTAGGAAGAACTGTGAATGAGCAAACGTTATGAATTGGTAAACAAAGTGAATGAACAAACACAGTGAATGAGCAAAACACACTGTGAATGAGTAAATTCTGTCAATTGGCAAACACTGTGAATTAGCAATCATTGAGAATGAGCAAAAACTTTAAATGAGCAAACTGTGTGAATGAGCGAACACACTGTGAATGAGTAAATACTGTGAATGAGTAAACACTGAATGAGCCATCGCTGTGGATTGGCCAACACTG
>JAEIFJ010001902.1:0-61676 GCA_018903435.1 Leucophenga varia | reverse complement strand
TAATGTGAACGAGTAAACACTGTGAACTGGAAAACATTCAGAATTAGCGAGCACTGTATGCAAACACTGTGAATTAGCAAACATTGTGATTTAGGAAGAACTGTGAATGAGCAAACGTTATGAATTGGTAAACAAAGTGAATGAACAAACACAGTGAATGAGCAAACACTGTGAATGAGTAAATTCTGTCAATTGGCAAACACTGTGAATTAGCAATCATTGAGAATGAGCAAAAACTTTAAATGAGCAAACTGTGTGAATGAGCGAACACACTGTGAATGAGTAAATACTGTGAATGAGTAAACACTGTGAATGAGCCATCGCTGTGGATTGGCCAACACTGCGAATGACTAAATCACTCTATATTTTATGATCGCACAAGGCTTTACAGAGCAGCTGTTTTCAAGTCATTTGCAGTTAAAGCACTTAACTATTGGGTTGCCACAAAAGACAACCAGTTTTCGCAAGCCTTTTTTGAGGCCAACGTAGTACCACCTAGAGCGTTTTCATGGCCCGGATAAGAAGGTGATCACTTGGTGCCAGATCCGGACTATACGGTGGATGCGATAGGACATCCTATCCGAGCTCCCGTAGATTCTTGCGGGTCATCAAAGATGTGTGAGGCCGAGCGTTGTCCTGGTGGAACACTACACCCTTCCTGTTGGCCAATTCTGGCCACTTCTGGTCAATCGACTGCTTCAAACGATCGAGTTGCTCGCAGTAGATGATCGAATTAAGCGTCTGGCCATAGTTGAGCAGCTCATAGTGGATGATTCCTTTCCAATCCCACCACACACACAGCAAAACCTTCCTGGCCGTCAATCCGTTCTTGACGATGTTTTAGGTCGGCTCGCCGCACTTCAATCACGACCTTTTTCGCTGGACGTTATCGTAAGTGATCCACTTTCCATCTCCAGTCACCATCCGATTTAAAAATTGGTCGAGTTCGTTCCGTTTCAGCAGCGTATCACAAAGGGTTTAAGCGATCCAAAAGTTTTTTTGCGTTAATTCGTGTGGCACCCAAGCATCTAGCTTTTTTGAAATCCCATCTCCTGCAAATGGTTCCAAATGGTTGTATGTCTTATACCAGTTCCTGGCCAATCGATCGAGTGCTAACATGCTGGTCCACCTGGATGATTTCGACTATTTTATCGGTTTCTACGAGGATTGGCCCACCAGTACGGGGTGCATCTTTGACATCCACTACACCAGAACGAAATCGATTGAACCAACGCTGTGCTGTGCGAATCGTTACAGCATCGGGCCCATAAACTTGACAAATTTTTTCGGCCGCCTTTGTTGGATTTGTACCTCTCAGGTAGTAAAAACGTAAAATATGGCGAATTTCTTGCTTGGTGGGCTCCATCATTGGGCCGCTATAACTTGAGACTGAAAGACAACACAGTCTGGGTGTCCTTGTAGCTCTGGGTGTCCTCTTTAAATCGCCGTACAGGATGACCCGATGCGAAGATAAAAAATGGATTGTTTACAATAACATCAATCGAAAACGATCATGTTCCAAACATGATGAAGCGCCACAAACCACTTCAATGGCTGATATTCAACAAAAAGAAGATTATGGTGTCAGTTTGGTTGGATTGGATGGGTGTAGTATATTTTTAAATGCTTCCAAGGAACCAAACGATTAAAACGGATGTCTACTTTCAATAACTGGATAAATTGAATACAGTCATCAATGAGAAGCAGCCAGAGTTAGTCTATCGTAAAGGTGTCATATTCCACCAGGACAACGCAAGACCGCATACATCTTTGATCACTCGCGAAAAACTGAGAGAGCTTGGCTGGGAATTTTGATGCATCCACCATATAGCCCTGATTTTGCACCTCAGACCACCATTTGTTTCGGTCTTTGCAAAACTCCTTAAGTGGTAAAACTTTCGATAATGACGAGGCTATAAAATCGCACTTGGTTTAGTTATTTTACAGATTAAAACCAGCAGTTCTATGAGCGTGAAATAATGATGTTGCTGGAAAGAAGGCGAAAGATCATCCAACAAAATATAAAATATATAATTGATGAAAGTTCATTTTGAAATTTAAAAAAAATGTATTTCTATTAAAAAACCGCCGGTTTCTTTTGGGACAATCCAATATTTTAAGTAGACTTAATCGCGAAGCCAAAGAAAAACAATTTAAATTAAATTAACGTTTTCCGTTTTTAAATGCTTAGCACATTTTTTGTGGCACTAATCACTGTCATTTACAATCACATTAATTTGTAAATCACAGTAGCTGTAATCACTTTAAATGAATATTCACTGTTTTCATCATCGCAGATTTATGAACCCGATAATCTTGAGGTCTATAAAAGACAATATCAAAATCATTGATTTTATTTTATTCTGAACTCACACTTCCTATACATAAAACTTAAACTTAAAATTATTTTTCTAGTCCCATTTTTTCCAAGAAATATATAAATTTTTTTTCAACTACATTTAAAATACTTTCTCAACGCACAATAATTACATTAATGGAGGTAAATGTCAATGCTCATGTACACTTATATGCAATTTGCTAATTTTATGAATACACACAACGAAAGTCATTCTTTGCTTTCTTCCGCTTTTCACTAGTCGTACTTCTTATTATTATGTAAAAAGAAAAGTGCACCTGACTTGAAGTCAAGAGTAAATTTTTCAAATGCACTTAACGAACCGTCAAAGGCAAAGAAGAACAGCAAGCAATCAACATTAATTAGCGCAAGACACGCGCTCTGAACTGTTGCAAGTGCTGATATAATTAAAACTGTATGCAACAACATACGCAACTAAAAGAGTGAGTGTGTATGTGTGTAAGTAAGTATATCATCATCTAGAGTAACGACAATGACTGCATATGTATGTAGGAGACAAGATGTTGTGTGTATGTCTGTGTTAGGCTGCATATGCAGCAATGTTTTTAATATGTAAGTTCTACCACTGCTGTGCGTATACGCATTGCATGTCAGCGTTAAAGTAAAGCAAAACTTTATACTACATACATAAACTAAAATATTATATGCCACGCACAAACATATTTTTCTATGTACGAGTGTGACTTTGTGTGTGTGTATAAATTATTTTGCTAATTTTTGTCAGTAGAAAAAGTAGAAAAGCAAATTTTCACAAGAGCGAAGAATTAAAAAGTCAACAACAGAGAAGTAGTAGCAACAGAAGAAGGCAATGTCGAATGCTGCGTTGCTGCACGCGTTGCGGCATGTCAAAGATAAATAGTGCGCCTCAAAGTATGCAACAAACTGTAAGTGGTACATGTCGGTATAAAAAGAGATGCACAACGGAAAGAGGAAGTGCGAATGAGTATGATACCAACAAGGAGTCATTTTAAAGTTTAAATTTGGATAAAAAGTCAGAAAATGAAAATTTGTAAATTTATTTTAACTTAATTAATTAGATTTCAAAGATATTGAACAAAAATTATATACCTTTAACGATCTGTAGTTGGTTGGAACTTTCTATATCTTCTCATTTCAAAGTTAAGGTAAAGCAAAAATTTTGAAATAATGTTATTTTTCTCGAGCACTATCTGACAAAAGAAGCTTTTACCTTAACTTTAACTTTGAAATGAGAAGAGAGAGAAAGTTGCAACATTCTGGAAAAATGTAGACAACATCGCAACACATCGTAGAAAGCAACTTGATATCTTCTTTAGTATTTGAGGTATTTAGTATAAGTTAATAATTTTTACCCCTTTTAATACAAATTGTACGATATTGAAGTGATATTTTTTTAGATAAAAAACATCTGCTTGATTTGATCACTTATATGGTGTTGCCCTCTAAAAGGTTAAACTTAAGATTTTTTAGGTTCTGTGTACTTGGTTTTTTAAAATCAAAGTGACACGCCCACTTTAAGTTAAAGCAACATATTATCCGGTTTTAATTTGTCACAAAATTTGTTGGTACAGCTAGCGGCTTCATTCATTTATTCATTGGTAAACATCCTTCATAGAGGGCTCCCAAGAAGATCGATAGGATTTGAAACTGAAAAAATATATTGCGTTATAGTTTTATTTGATGGGAAATTCTATGCCATTTATGATTAAATGAAAATAAAGTTCAGGTGATCACCACGTCTTTTTCTTGCGCTGGTTTATACGATCCATCTAATATTTGATGATTCGGTGCAGCATTTCCCCTTGGAATAGCAGCAATAGTAGTTTGAAAGTTGGCTTCAAGCTTATCAATTGTTGCTGGTTTATTGGCGTAAACCTTAGACTTAACAAAAAAAAAAAGTCGCCATTCACAGTAACTTTGTGCCCCTCATTATTTTTGAAAAGCACGGCCTGATGCCACCAAAATATTAAAATGCATACCAAACAGTGAGTTTCTGAGGATGTAATGGTGCTTCATGAAAGACATAAGTTTTGACTTACACCAGTAGCAACAATTTCGTTTGATGACAAAGCCATTCATCTTATCCGAAAACACAATTTTTAAAAATTTTCAATAGCAACAAAACTTCTCGAATTTTATACCCGCCTCAACGTTTGTCGGAAAGCTTGTAACGCATTAAAGGAGGCATCGGAGACCCCATTAAGTATATATATTATTGACCAGCTCGACGAGACGAATCGATTTAGCCATGTCCGTCTGTCTGTCCGTCTGTTTATTTCTACGCAGCTGAAACTTGGAACTTAGGTTTTCTTAGCAACTACTACTTTGTATGTTAAAATCAAGGTGTCACGCCCATTTTTAGATATAGCCCCCATACATACCTACACCTTTTTTTTAAATTTTTGTATGAAAACAGTTATTATTTTTGAATGTATTCACCTGAAATTGGGTGTCAAAATCAAGGTGCCACGCCCATTTCCGGGTATAGCTCCCATAGAAACTTACCACTTTTTTTCGTTTGTTTGTATGAAAGTAGTTATTATTTATGAATGTATTTACTACAAATTGGGTTCAAATACTTCTAATGCCATCCAATATTATAACCAAGGTGCCATGCCCATTTCTCTCACAAATCTCTTCCGCCCATTTTTAAGTTATTGTATTAAAATAGTTCTTATTTATGAATATATTCACTCCTCTCTGGGTAAAACCACCGCTACTGCCATCCTATAAATACACTATCGATATGACAAGGACATACAGACCCCATACAAACTTACCTTCCATTTTTTATTTTTGCAACTAAAACTTTTACATATATTCTTTTAATTTCAGCTCCAAATTGAATTTTCCCCTCCAAACCCCTTTACAGAATATTATCTACGTTACTGTGGCGGGTATTTGAATTTCTGTTCGACCGAAGTTAACGTTTTGCCTTGTTCGTAATAATTTTGGAAAATTAGCAAAGGTTGTAAGAAACCAGTTTTATTTGAAAGACTAAAATACAAGTATTATTATAGACCACCAAAACAATACATTAGGCACATTCGATTCATTCAAGAAGTCGATTTTCGACTTTTCCCATACAAAAGTCTTGAATTTTTAAAGTTTTTATACTAGGCCCAACATATTGTGGCGTTTCACCAAAGTAGCTGAGAAACCGAAACGCCCGTTGAATGTAGCAACACACACCGAGTGATTATAATTTGTATTGGATCGAGCCCCACACCTATCCCTCTGCAAAGAACTATCTACGTTATTCGTTTTTATTGAAACAAAAGTTTTACCTTATTTACTACTCATAAAATATTTTGAAATAAACTCAAAAAAAAAAACAAGCATAAACTTTGATCAAACCGAAGCCGAAGTAATGTGAGCACCAGAGAACTGCGAAACTCACATTTTCTTGAGTCAAACGCAAAAATTCTTACCCGGTTCCAGTAAAAGAGTGAAACACAGCGTCGAATGAAAATCACCTCGTGCTGACGAACACATCAATCGTGTACAACGTAAAGCCTTCGTTCCTTAATGTTTTTCTCACTCTTACGTATTTAGATCAAACTCTATGAGTTAACTCATTTGATTTTTTTTTTGACTCAACACGATCATTGTTGTGCCGAACGAGCAGAAATAAACTCAGCGGTCAAAACAAATGTACCAAAGTTGAGTGATTTTTAACTCAAGAAAAAACATATGCGACCGTTAGCTTGAGGCGCTATAACCAAGTGGTTTGATTATTCGGCTATTGTTCGCGTATTTATTCATAACCTAAACTTTTAAATCATATCTTGTACAAAGCAAAAACACTCGACTGCTTCTTAACATTTTCCTCTCGTTTTTTTTTTTTTTTTTTTTTTGACTCTATGAGTACATTTGCAACTAATAAAAATGTTATGAATTTCAAATCCGTGCGTTACTTTTCACATATATTATTCACACTTTTGCACAAAAATACATAAAGTATAAAATAGAAATATGTATGTAATATGAAAGCGGTAATATTCCAAAAAAAACAAAAAAATGGTGGCAATGGTTGCTAATATATTATTCATATAACTTTCAGTTACAAAGCATTTTAGCCTTGATATAGACGAGGATATAACTGCAAGTAGCAACTTTCATGTTGACCAAAAAAAAAAAAAAAAAAAAAAAAAATGTTTTTTAATAAATGCAGCAAGTTGTCATTTTCGACGCTTTGGCTGTGTCCGGTTTGTTGCCTTCTGTCACAAAATTTTACGCTTGCTGTTGTTGTTGTTATGGATGTGTTGCCTGACCTTCTGTATATGTGTACATATAGAACATTGTTGTTTACAAAATCTCCAGCTTTAGTGAAGTTACTGCAGCAACTGCTGCTGCTAGTTTTCTATTTAGTAAAAATTTTACGTCGACTTCCTTTATATTCAAGCGTGTTGAAATGAAATATAAACGTTGGAAAAAGTCAAAGGAAAATGCATTCCTTTTTTCCTTTTTTTCTTTTTTCCTCAACATATTTGTGGACAATGCGAACAATTTAGACAGATAGATATGTATATATAAAGCACATATATGTATCTATGAAATTCTATATACATAGGTAGCTAACCACTTTATACAGAAATTCTCTTTTTGTGTGTGTGTGTAAAAAATTTCTTGGTTTTTTTTCTTTCATACAATAGAAAAACGAATACGAATACCAAGGTTTATGCGCACATAAAGCCTGTTTGTTAATCTGCATGAGTCGCTTTGAATTTGTATGAATTTCATTCATTTTTTGTTGTCCATATTTGACGTTTTTTTTTTCCTCCATTTTTGTGCACTTTTGTGCAATTTTATAAGCGCAGCTTTATTTTAGAATTTTCATTTCCTGTTTGTATATTTTTTTTCATTTAATATTTTGAAATTTTTTCTATTTTTTGCAATTAAAAATAGTTTTTTAAAAAAATGTTTTTTTTCCTGAATTTATTTTACTTTGGTTTGTATATTTTATGAACGATTTTTAGAAATATGAGAAAGAGCATGAATTGAAGCGTGAAATTGACAGTCCCGTTTGGTGTGCAGGTGGTCAAGCATACTACTACAGCAGGTTCAGCTAAAAAGCGACTTCTCGTGATGAAGTTGATCAGTGGGTGGTTACCAAAGACGCAAAACAAAAATGAAACACACACTGGATAAAAGTGTATCAAATGCAATAATGACTAGTCTAAACAGAACCTGTACATAATTCTGCTACAGGAGCAGGGATTCTGGAGTCCCCAGCTACCCTTAGAGCTTAAAAAAAACATGACGACCACCTGAAAACAATATAAGGATCACGATATACGAATGAGCACCTGGAACGTCAGAACCCTCATCAGAGATTGTTCAATAGATGAACTCATTACTCATCAGATCAAAATTTTTCAACATTAGCCTTATATGTATACACGCCCCGACAAATATTAAAGATGAAATGGAGAGCGATGAATTCTTAGGCGATTTCAACGCACAGATTGGAAAAAATAAGTCTTTCGGCCAAGCATCAGAAAATTTTGCTTACACGACACCACCAGCACACAGTGGGGCAAAAAAAAGTAGCCGTGGACAAATTGATTTTAAAACTTTTTACGAATGTAGTCACTCCATGTAGGTTAAAAAATAATTCAAATGTCATCCAATGGTAAATCCAAGCTGCCACACCCATTTTTAGCTATAGCCCCATACAAAATTACCGCCAATTTTCGAACTTTTCGTATAAAAATAGGTATTATTTATGAGACTATTCAATCAAATTTGGGTAAAAACACTTCTAATGACATCCAATAACAAAACTAAGGTGCCACGCCCATTTTTAGCTATAGGCCCCAAACAAACTTATCGATTATTTTTCGAACAAATGTATGAAAAAGTAATTATTTTCGAAAATATATTTATAAATATGTATAAGCCACTGATGATCGCACATAAACTATTCAAAGATTCGTGTGACGGGTATTTAAGCTTCGGTTCCACCGAAGTTAACGTTTTTTCTTGTTTTAAAAAAAATTAGGTAAAATCTATCTATCTTCTTCTTCTATTTTCTATCTTCTTCTTCTATCTATCTATATATATAAAAATGTATGTATGTTTCTATGTTTACTCTATACGTCGAAACCGTCCAACCGATTAGCCCCAAATCGGTTACATTTGAAAAAAACAATGCAAGTAGAGTTTTAGACCATTAAAACAATGCATTATGCACATTCGGTTCATTTAAGAAGTCGATTTTCTAATTTTCCCATACAAAAATATTTTTGCATTTTTAACATAAACAAAAACAAAAACAAAAATAATTAACATCTGAAAGCTTTCCCGGGTATATTTTGAGTAGAATCAAAAAAATTGAGAAAATAGTAAAAATGCCATCAAAAGGAACTGAAATTGCACAAAACACAGCAGATGCGAAACGGAAAGAGCTGAAAGGGGCAGTCGAAACGCCCGTACAACGTAGAAGCACACGCCGGGTATCTGCTAGTAATTTATATAAACGAAAATATTTATTTAAAAAAAATTGTTTAATTATTAACATTTTGTTAACTTAAGAAAATTTCATTAACAAACGTTCTTCGGATAAACATTTTTAAATTTAGCGGCGTTAAATATCTTAACAACGTCAAACTCAAAATCACTTTTGTGTATATATTTGTTAATAACAAATAATATAATTTTTTAATTAAGCCTATCCCATGACAAATTATCAAGAGATGAACAACTTCCAGGTATTTTGGATTAATTTCAAGTATTATCTAAAAAACTCAAAACATTCAAACACAAAAAAAAATGTTTTTCATTTTTCAAGGTTAATAAAAAAAAATTTAAGTTTTATTTAAAAAACTCCGATAGCTATTAAAACCGAAACCTTAGATGGCGTTACGTGTTCCATTATTTAAACAAAAAGTCCCCTTAAATTTGAACATACTGTGTATATACTCTCCATCAAGAAGCTGAGAAAAAAGTGATTACAGGTTTTGTCGATTTTGTAAGCGTTACCATATAAAACTAGTCCAATTTTTATACACCAATCTTTTCGTTTTGTATTTGTTCTATTACACACTTTTACGAAGTTTACTCGTAAGTATCGTTCAATGATGTTTTGTGACTATAAAAATAGTTTTAAATATTTTTGCTTAAATGGCTCAAAAGTGTGCATGTTTACTGTGTCCACTGGACACTAATACAGTCGTGTACCTTACTTTGATATTCCATTATTCTATTGCACTCCTGTGCTAAAACATTCTTTAAAACAAGTGAATATGAATTATTAGAAAATAGCATGTCGAATTTTTTTTAAAACTGACACTATAAAAAAACAAAGCATACGAATCATATACATTCTGAACGAAAATTATATTTTCAACAGCTAACGTAACATAACTTCAGTAAAGGAGAAATCAGTAATATCTCTAAGACATGGTTTTTTAATTTTAAAACTTCGTTATCGTTATCATTGAGGGCTATTGTTTCAATGCCCAGTTAAAGTAACGTTAGCAAACTAAAGCTTAATTTATCCTTTCGTTAAAAGTGTCAGTTAAACAATTTCGTTTTTTCAAACGAACTTTTATTTATTTAACTGTCAACATTATGTTTGAACGAAAGTCTTGTACAATAGGGTACACATTTTGCGTACAACAGAATACACATGTAAGTAAAATATCGTCCCTGCTTATAAACCATAGCTACAAACCGGTTTAAAAATGGTTCAGAGAAAGGTGACCATAAGAAATTTTTTACTTATTTTAAATTTAAAGGGCATTTGTTGCTTATCAAAAACAATTAATAACTTTAGTTAAGCAAGAATATTTGTTCACTACATTATAATAATGTACAGATTAAACAATATTTTAAACTATTTTCAATTAAAAAACAATTATTAAAAATAATTAATAAGTTTAACATGGCAACTTTAATCACAAAATCAACATGGTAACCAGCACCAAAACTGAATCATATGTGAACCAATTTACAGCCTTTGCATAAACATTTCCAAGATCACCCACAGGAGAGAGGTGATCTTGGAGCCAACTCATGGATCGCTATTTTAACTGACTTTTGGCCCATTATTTTTATTTATGTGAAGGGTAAATTCAGATTGTCTTAAAGTTTGTAACGCATTAAAGAAATCATTGTATATTCTTGATCAGCTCGACGAAATGAGTCGATTTAGCCATGTTGCTCTGTCTGTCTGTCCGTCCGTCTGTTTGTTTCTTCGCAGTTTATCTGGTCAGTTTAAAAGATAATAGAATAAAATAGCTTTTGATCTAAGTTTAAATTTTACCCCAATATTGTTTCTAAACTTTTTTTGTATCGGACTATTGACTCCAAGCTATCCCTTCTCCACCCTTCTCCTATTTGACGTTCTTCCTTGTTTAACTTCATTTATTAACCATAAAATATATTATTTTAGAACAGACATTTCTATTTGTTGACAACTACATTCCAACGTTTAACCTTTTTGAGATTGAGACAGAACAACCGAATTCCGGCAGCTGGCACAGTTCGTACAAACAGATTTGGAAATTATCGGATCAAAAAAAATTTGATAGACGCATCCTGGATCTTCAGAGGAGTGGATAAACTGTTTTTCCATCATATTCCTTCGAAGAGATATTAATGATTGTAATTCAAGTAATTTTAACCTTAACATATTTGTTATAGTGACATGAAGGTATATGAAATTTGTAATTTTTACAAAATCTTAGTACATGACATTTTTCTATAAGAGGTGTTTTCGGGGTCGCTAATTAAAATATACAGTCCATTTTTATACCCGCCACACATAGTGTGAAGGGTATATTCAGTTTGTCGGAAAGTTTGTAACGCATTGAAGGAGACGTCGTAGACCCCATAAAGTATATATATTCTTGATCAGCTCGATGAGACGAATCGATCTAGCCATGTCCGTCTGTCTGTCTGTCCGTCTGTCCGTCTGTCTGTCTGTCTGTCTGTTTACTTCTACGCATTTTTTCGATGAAGATATATATAGATATTACGCCGAAATTTGGAACTTAAGCTTTTCTCGGCAACGACTACTTTGTATGTAAAAAAAAGGTGCCACGCCCATTTTTAGGTGTAGCCCCCATACAAACTAACCGAAAATTTCTGAATTTTTGTATGAAAATATGTATTATTTAAGCATGTATTCACTCCAAATTGGGTAAAAACTCTTCTATTGTCATCCAAAGTCAAAACCAAGGTGACACGCCCATTCTTAGGTATAGCCCCCATACAAATTTACCGCCCATTTTCCAATTTTTGAATAAAAATTGGTATTATTTATGAATTTATTTACTCCAAATTGGGTAAAAACACTTCTTATATCATCCAATTCCAAAACCAAGAGGCCACGCCCATTTTTATATATAGCCCCCATACAAACTCACCGATTATTTTTGAACTTTTGTATGAAAAATTAATTATTTTCGTCTATATATTTTTTTTTTTTTGTTTTTTTGCCTGTCTAGAAGATTTCCATCAAATCGTTTAAAATGTTTTTCCTGTTGTTGCTGTTGGCTTAGAAGTTTATACTTGAATTTTTTTGTATCCCTTTTATTTGGTTTTATTTATTGTATCTTTTTGGATACCCATTCGTTTATATTTTACCATGTTTTTTTGAAAAATTTATGGTACACAATCCCTTAAAAATAAAATTCAAACAATAATAAAAAAACAATCGCTCAGGAAGTATACGGATAAATCAAAAGCTGCAAAGCGTACATTGCGCAAACATTATGGGCAACACCATGCGTTTGAAACGATTTTAGCATCACTTACATATGTCAACAGCAATATCATCACGAAGCACAAAAAGATTCCACAAACAGTAATATTGAATTTTTGCAAAATAACAAAATTAATATTGCATCGCATTTAATAGCCTACTGTGCAACAATATTGTGCAACAAAATATACGAACAAAACGAATGTTGCAAATCCAGCATCATAACTAACAGCAGATTTCAAACGGATTTAGAGGCACAAATGTTAACAACAAAAGCACAAAGGATATCTCATCGAATAATATTAAAATATTTTTATAAGGTTCACTAGTAGGTGTAACTTTTCCACTTGATTATTGTTTACATTTAAATATGCATGTTGTTGTCCAAGTTTTTTATGCATAGAACGATTTGCAACATTCGCTTTGTTCGTATATTTTGTTGCACAATATTGTTGCAAAGTGCGATGCAATATTAATTTTATTTTTTAGCAAAATTCAAAAGGACACATTTTGTCTGACGAATAAAAAAAAACAAATTGCTTACAAAGAAGAAATAATCACTCAGCACAACAAAATGTTTTAAACTGATATTGCAAAGCGTGCATTATAATGGACGCCATTACCTATGGTGGACACATATAACCATTATTCATTCAATCATTCATTCATTCAATTCGAACTACTCCAATCACTAGAAACAATAAAAACTGTACAAATTTCAAAGCGAGAATTTTAAGAAATACTTATCAATTAATTAAAACAAGTTTTAATCAATTGGTTCCTCTAGCTTTTGCTTTATAGCTATGTAAATAAAACTTGTATCTAAAGATACATTTTAAAACTTGCGACAGATGTCTGTCTGACTATCTGTTGCGATGCGTCTTACTCAGAATGTTTCAAAAATATTGAATTGAAATTTAAAACTTAAACTATTTTTGGCCCCTAGGCAGTTTCTATATTAGAACCAAGGTGCCAAGCCCATTTTAAAAGTATAGCCCCCGTACAAACTTAACGCCCGTTTTCGAATTTTGTATGAAAATACTTCTTATTTATGAATATATTCACTTCAATCTGGGTAATATCACTTCTACTGTCATCCTATGAATATGCTACCAATATGACAAGGATCGGGCCACTATAACATATGAACCCCGTACAAACTCAACTTACAATTTTGTTATTTTTCCAAGAAAACAATTGTCTTTAATGCATTTTTAGCTTAAAATTTGAAATATATGTATGCGTCTCATTTGAGCCCCAACATGAGGTGTCCCCACCCAATCCCTTTGCAGAATATAATCTACGTCACTGATGATCGTACACAAACTAATTAATGTTTCGTGTGGCGGGTATTTGAGCTTCGGTTCGACCGAAGTTAACGTTTTTCTTGTTAAAATTACAAATGGCGGATCCAGTTTGGCGTTTCCTAAAAAAATCCTATTAATATTTTTAAAAGAGCGATCGCCATATTGGTTATTTCATTTTGAATTGAAGAAATTTGACTTCATATTCGTAATTAGGGACTACACGAACCTCCGTATACCAATTTATATAAAAATCTATTAATTTTAAAAAAGTCGACCGCCATATTAGATGCGCCATTTTGAAAATTTTACTTCATATTCGTAAAAGGGACAAAAAAACCCTCGTTTACCAAGTTTTATCAAAATCTATTAATTTTTTAAACATGTCGACTGCCATATTAGATCCGCCATTTTGAATTTTGATAAATTGACTTCATAATCGTGATCAGCGATCCCTAATACTATGTTATTAAAATTAATTAATTGCTTCATATGTTCGCCACTGTTGAGGAACTCCTGGCCCAATGTGCAATGTAGAGACTATTCTGGGAACCGCTGCGTTAGGAGAAAAACAGTCGAACATTAAGAAAACTGTTACTGTATACTTTTTTAATGTGACTGTACTTCAGAATCAGTGATGCTTTTTTAAACATTTTGCAGCTGTTAGTACAAAAAATTAAACGAAACATTATATTGAATAGAAAACTTATATCAAATACAATATGCAGCAGCTGCATATGTAATAAAATCTGTTACAAGACAATGTTAAACGTTATACAATTGAGCTAAAACACAGAATTGCACAAAGAACAAAGTTTTTTGATTAGTACAGAGTATGAAAAAGCTGTTAACACAAATGAATTCAGCGTACGTTAAAATAAATATTCCATTCAATTGTAACATACAGCAACATGTCTGTCTTACGGCGCTTTAGCAACTCTCCGACAATCTAGGTACACGTTCATGCATATGAGTGCCTGTAACACTACAGTATACGCCCGCCCACTCAAACTAAAGTTTTTGCGCACCCCTTTTTGTAATCAAAGTCATTGAAAATTGTTATTGACATGTAAAAGGGCTAAGTTACGGCAGCAGAACAGCAGCAGTACGTAAGGTCAACATTCTGCTGCTGCTGCTTCATGCGTGCAAATTTCTAATTTCATTAAAATTTTCAAAGCAAACGAAACAAATGCGAAACGCGTTGACAATAGAGACGACTTCAATACAAGCAACACGCACAATTTTAAACGTTTCTAAACAGATTCAGATACAGATTCAGATGATGAGATGAGATGAGTTGTAATGTTGCGCATGATGAGCAGACTATTGTAAAGCAGCGGCAGCTTTTGATGAAGAATGAAACCTTTTTGAGCGACACAGACAGCTTAAAATGTAACGCATCAAATGCTCCAAAAACGATCAAGGCGGAAAATCGATTTTAATTGCGATTGAATAGCAAAAGGCTTACACTAGAATCTTGCCAAAAAATTTTGAGTTTGCGTATAATTGCGTTTTTGAATGCACTCATGTTGCCCAAAAAATCTAAAAAAAAAACATTTTGTTTAGAAAACGAAAATGTATCTGCATATATACGAACATGTATCTAGATACAATTTACACTGTCAGCATAAATACGTTTTTGAGTTTGTTTTGACAGTGAAAAAAATCAGCAAAATGTTTAAATATTAAATTAAAAAACAAAAACATTTTATATTAAATTGCACAGCAGAGACATCGAAGCTGAAATCAAAATCAATCATGTCATTCATTGTTAAAGCGCACATGCCCAATTGAATCAATTCAAAATGCATTCATGCATTTAGTGGTTTGAGGTTTTCATTTTTTTTTTTTTACATTTTTGAAGGGTAAACGCCAGACAGCAAGTTAATTGCTCTTGACTCGGTGGGGGTTTGTCTGAACTGTTTTGTGAATTGTTCGTACAAAAATGGGGGTGAATTTAAACGAATGGCTTTTTTGTGCGTCTGTTTAGTTATAAGTGGCAAGGCATGAAAAAGCGACATAATATTTTAAGATACAAATAGTTTCGAGACTATAAAATAAAAATTAAATTTTTGTTAAGAGCACTGTTCTGAAAAACTGTGGAACACTTCAAGTCTGTCGTCAGTGAAAAAACTTCAGCAATCTTTAAATTCCTGGGGCTGCAACAGTGGTGGTATTTCAGTAATTTTTTAAAAGAAACAATGCTTTATCAATAACGAGAAAAAAAAACAAAAACAAATAAGATTCGATTGTACTGAAATACTCAGGAATCAGGCAGACTTATGAATAGTTTATAATAATGGAGAATGTAAATGAGTTATACGTTTTGGAGGTTGTTGTTATCATTATGAAATGAAAAGGGTGTGCAAAGAGCATTCTTTTTCTGATTGTAACGCTGTTTGACAAGAGGTGTGCCCTGGTGCAATGAACATTCCGATAAAATTATAAAATGGCCTTCAACTAACAGCGGAATAGGTAAAAATTCAAGTTCAGGCTGGTGTATGATAGCTCGGATTGCTACAACACCTATGCTCCAATGATTGGGGCCCATCTCGCCTCGAGTTTGTTGTTAGTACTTTTAGGTACATGGGTGCTCTGGAGCCATTTATTCCGACCGTTGGGATAGGTCTTTAGGGAGGTTAGTTGAGTTATGTATTTTAAGTGGGAACTGAAGACCAGACTCCAGTAAGGGATTATAATTGAAAACATGTTTTTCACCAAGTTGATAAGGCGACGATCAAACAAATGTATCTTTAAAATTGGTGTGTGCATAAGTTGCGCCATCTGTTAAATTACTTTTGATGGAGACTACTTTTTTTACCCTGTTCCCTATGATGATTTAAAAATTTATGGAAAAAGTTCTTAAATAGGACTGTTCTATATCGAAAATAAGAAAAACCGTATTTTTTAGGCAGATAATGTTTAAGGGTACATGGGAAAGTATCACTTTTATTAAATTTAGTGTAGAAACCTGGAAAACTAATTTTTTTTTACCGGGTAACTATGTTTCTTTTCATAAACGGTCTTAGAATAACATCCAATCATTTATTATTTAGTTAAAAATGTTTTTTTACCCGCCACATATATAGTTTTGAATATATTGACCTGAAACTCGAAACTTAAATTTTTCTCAGTCCTAAGCAGTTCAAGTGTTAAAATCAAAGTGCCACGCCCATTTTAAGGTATAGCCTGAACGTTTTTTTTCCATTTTTTGTATGAAAATAGCTATTATTTATGAATGTATTCACTTCAAATTGGGCAAAAAAACACTTCTTATGTCATCCAAGTTCAAAAAGCATGGTGCCACGCTCAGTTTTAGGTATAGCCCCATACATACTTACCGCCCATTTTTGAATTTTGTATGAACATAGTTTTTATTTATGAACGTTTTCACTCCAAATTGGGTAAAATTAATATTTATTTCATTCAATGTCAAAGCCAAAGTACCACGCCCATTGTTAGGTATAGTTCTCAAACGAATTTTCCGCCCATTTTCTGTTTTTTGTGCGAAAATAGTAATTATTTATAAATATATTCACTCCAAATGGGGTAAAAACACTTCTTTTGTCATCCTATGTATACTCTGATATTATACGGATCAGCCCACAATAACATATTGTCCCAATACAAAGTCAGCCCCAATTTTCTTATTTGTTTTCAAGAAAATTTTTTGTTTTTCTATGCTTAGGTTTAAATTTTACACCATTATTGTGTCTAAACTTTAGTTGTATCGGACTTTTGACTCCAGGCCATCCCTTCTCCAAATTTCACCAAAGCCACTGATGATCACAAATTAATCAAACCCAGATGTGGCGGGTATTTGAGCTTCGGTTCCACCGAAGTTACCGTTTTTTTTTTTTCAATTAGAATTAATGAAAAGTTTTGTTTTTCGTTTTCCTCTTATTTTTACGTTTTTATGTTCTTTTTCGAAATTCTATAAAGTATTTATATTCTTGATCAGCATTGATAGTAAAGTCAATATAGTTATGTCTGTCCTTATACCCCAAAACAAATCTCACGTAGAATTAGGGTTTTTTTCTTAAGAGAGTCTCTATTTCATATGGGTACGGACCAACAAAAATTATAGCTCCCATTTTTAAGATTTTTTAGGAAAAAGCAATACAATGAGGTATGATTCTAAGATGGAATTTAGTTAGGCTATATAAAGATTGAATGCAGGGTTTATTGCAGTCGAGCATACTCGACTTCAGCATTTTTTCTTGTTTTAGTATTATTTTCACAAAACTTTTATTTATTCCTTTCTATTTTGTTTACTTCATATTTGGAAATAATGTCCAACAAATGACCACCTTCATTGATGTAAAAATATGCCCAATTTCGTGCATTTTGTATTACAGTTTCCAGCGTATCAACGGTTAAAAGCGATATTTCGTAGCGATTATTGGCTTTCAGCTGAGCTGTGGTCAGCGGTTTCTCGATGTTACCTTTGCTCTTCAAACAACCCCACAAAAAGATGCCCGGTGACGTAAAGTTGAGCGCGGCAACCAGTCGAAATCGACGTTTTGATGTGCCAGTCGAACATTGGAGAGACTCGGTGGTCATACATTTTTGCAACAAATTTCGAAAAGTGCCGTATCTCACGCAGACGTAAACGCTTGTGGGCACATTGCGTCTTGAAGGATTCATTTTCAAAATGTAATTATATGAGCTCTGCGCGTTGCATCGGTGTAATTCGATTCAACTGGCGTCGATGAATCAAAAATGGTGGAGAAATTCAAAATTCACATACTATCGCAACAGTTGACGCACCTTGTATTATATCAATACGTGTTTCACAGCTCCGATTCGATTCCGGTGTTAACTGATAAGAATACTATCTTGGTATTTGTAGTGACTCAGTACCAGTCCTGTGGGTATGGGGGAAGATGAAAAATTCCCATAGCCTGTTTTTTAAGAGGCACTGTGTATGTAAAGGGGCAAGGGTTTTGCAGAAGCGCTCTTCTTCACTGATTCGCCGGGCACTGATATTTTCTGGTCGGGCATGCTCAGTACAAAACTCAATCTAACCATTATAACATTTTTACCATATCTCGCTGCAGTGATTTACTTTTTTTCTTGCAATGTTTTAAATCCTTCTAAATTCAAAAAAGCCTTAAATTTAAACAAAAAATATCTGCAGTCTAAATGAGAACTAAAAAATATTATCATAAATCAATGCAATAACCGCTTGAAATGTTTGTCATCAATTTTACTGCTACAAAAAAAAAAAAAAAACAGAAATCTTCAACAAAATCGCTTTCCATTCTGCATTTCATCACTTGATTTTTCTTTTTTTTCTTTTCCGCATAAATATTTCCTTTGAGTAGGTAAGCAAACGAGCATTTTGTGGTGGCATTCCATTTCAACTGGCGACTAATGTAATTTTCAACAGCGTATAAAAATGATAAATCTTTGCATTATTATTATTGTTTTCTTTCATCTCGAGAGCTTTTCGCGAGGTTTTTCTCAGCAAATCGCCAACTGTAAAAGCATTCGCGTACATTTCGATACGCTTGCAAATCAATTTTCTGTGGATTTTTTTACCAAAGTTTTTTTTCCGGTTATGCTTTCGATTTTGCATTTGAGAGCATTCGACCCAGACGAGACCAATAAATTTTCTGGGTATTGCATCAATAAAGCGTTAAAAACGCGTTAAAAGATGTTTTTTTTACTTTATCGTTTTTTAAGGGGTTTGATTTATGTTATACTCGCAGTTAGTGTAAAATATATCAACGATTTTTACACACAAGCGCAACTTCAATTATTAACTTGATTTGTGTTTTTTTACTTTCATTGTTCTTATTTGTAAAGGTTTGAGTTTTGCTGATTAACATCTGAGTTATGTGCTGATTTGAATGTGATTATGAAGTCATTGTAGGAAAAATAGTAAAAATGTCTTTAAAAGAAAAATTACTTTATAAGTTTTAAATTAACAAAGAAAAATTCAAATCGATTAAGTCTCTGCTTTTGTACAATTTGAATACTTTTTAATTTTTCCTTTTTCAATTTTTAAGTAATTTTCATTTAGCTATTTTAGCTGTGCTCAATATCAATCGCATAGCTCTTCCTTCCCATTTACAGACTGCTTACTTTGTCTTTTGTGGAACTTCCATATGCCGTACTGATTACATTCTCTTTGATGTTGCAGCACAAAATATTGCTTGCAAAAAAAAAAAGATTCGCTACTTTTTAAGCTTGTAAAATTGCATAAAAAAGTTTCACTTCAAAAGTTTTATTTGAGACTTTTTTTAGAAAGTTTTTAGTTTGAAAAATTGATACCTAAATTAAAACAGAACAAGAAAAAACGTTAACTTCGGTAGCACCGAAGCTCAAATACACGTCACACGAAACGTTCATTAGTTAGTGTACGATCATCAGTGACGAAATTATACTCCGCAAGGAGGTTGGATGGGAACAAATCATGTTTGGGCTCAAATAAGACGCATATTTGTAAAATTTTAAGATAAAAATGCACGTAACATAAGAGTAAAAGTGATTTTACCCAGATTGAAGTGAATATATTCATAAATAAGAAGTATTTTCATACAAAAGCTCAAAAAGGGCGCATGGTTTGTTCGGGAGCTATACCTAAAAATGGGCGTGGCATCTTGCTTTTGATATTGAATGCGTTTAGAAGTGCTTTCCCAATGTGTAGTGGATACATTCGAAAATAATAACTATTTTCATACAAAAATTCGAAAAAAGGGATAAGTTTGTATGGGGGCTCTATCTAAAAATGGGCGTTACACCTTGGTTCTGACATACAAACTGCCTAGGTTAAAAAAAATAACTTAAGATTCAAATTTCAGATCAATATCTTTAGAACTTTTCGAGTAAAACGGTCTGCAACAGATGGACGGACAGACAGACGGACACGGCTAAATCGATTCGCCTTATTGTTCAATAAGTAATGTCGTATCTGTGGTCGAATTTTGACGCTTTATTTAACATACTTAGAACTATCCGATTTAAGTCAAATATGCACCGTTTTGTTCGCAAACTTATTTCTATTTAGAAAGCAACTTCATTATGCCCCCTTATAAAGCCCCCCTCCCCATTTGCAAAAAAACTCAGACAATCAGTTTTCGCAAGCCTTTTTGAGGCCAACGTAGTACCACCGAGAGCGTTTTGCATTGCCCGGATAAGATGGTAATCACTTGGTGCCAGGTCCGGACTATACGGTGGGTGCGATAGGACATAATATCCAAACTCCCGTAGCTTCTTGCGGGTCATCAAAGATGTGTGAGGCCGAGCGTTGTCCTGGTGGAACACTACACCCTTTCTGTTGGCCAATTCTGGCCACTTCTGGTCAATCGCCTGCTTTAAGCGGCCCAGTTGTTCGCAGTAGATGTTAGAATTAAGCGTCTGGCCATAGTTGAGCAGCTCATAGTGGATGATTCCCTTCCAATCCCACCACACACACAGCCAAATATTCTTGGCCGTTAATCCGGGCTTGGCGATGGTATGGGTCGGCTCGCCGCGCTTCAACCACGACCTTTTCGCTGGTCGTTATCGTAAGTGATCCACTTTTCATCTCCAGTCACCATCCGCTTTAAAAAATGGGTTGAATTCGTTCCGTTTCAGCAGCGTATCACAAGCGTTTAAGCGATCCAAAAGATTTTTCTGCGTTAATTCGTGTGGCACCCAAACATCTAGCTTTTTTCGAAATGCAATCTTCTGCAATTGGTTCAAAATGGTTGTATGTCTTATACCCAGTTAATGGCCAATCGAACGAGTGCTAACATGCCGGTCCACTTGGATGATTTCGACAATTTTATCGGTTTCTACGAGGATTGGCCTACCAGTACGGGATACATCTTTGAAATCCACTACACCAGAACGAAATCGATTGAACCAACGCTTTGCTGTGCGAATCGTTACAGCATCGGGCCCATAAACTTCACAAATTTTTTTCGGCCGCATTTGTTCGATTTTTATTCTCAGTTAGTAAAAACGTAAAATTTTCTATTTTCTTGCTTAGTGGACTTCACCTTTGGCGCACTATAACTTGAGACTGAAACATATGATCACAACACAGTCTGGGTGTCCTTGTAGCTCTGGGTGTCCTCTTTAAATCGCCGTACACCCGATGCGTTTAGTACAACCTAAGATATGTTAAAGAGTCGCCATCTATTGAAAAATACGACATAACTTATTGAACAACCCATTATGTATACTTTATGGGGTCTCCGATGCCTCCTTAATGCGTTACAAACTTTCCGACAAAATGATAATACCCTTCACACTATGTGTGGCGGGTATAACATGGAAAAACGTAAACATCGGTGAAACCGAAGCTCAAGTACTCTTCATCCCTGAATAGTTTATATATAGTATGTATGATCATCAGTGGCTTAGGAACAATTTCTAAAGAGATGGGTGGCGGTGAATGGACTGATACAAACTAAGTTAAGAAACATAATTTGCCGTTCATTTAAGGAACGTGTAACAATAATTTTCTTGAAAAAAAATCAGTAAATGAGATGGTGGCAACACAAAAACTCGAAAGACTTTCAAGAGCTGTGCTACAAGCAACATCTCCACTCAGCACTTAAAGTAGTATACTCTTGGACAAGCACTTCCGGATTGGGAGTAAATCCAAACAAGATGGAATTGGTTTTAGATAAAGAAAATACCCTAAACAAATTCTCTAAAAGTTAATGGTGTTAACCTTAAGTTCGGTAATAATACCAACATCCTAGCACTCATCCTTAACAAAAAGCTTCTCTGAAATGACAACTGTGAAGCAAGAGTAAGAAAATATTAAACACCTCTCTTCACCTGCAAAAGGGACATTGGACATATATGGCTGTTGTAAGACCCATACTGCTATATGGAGTCTTTGTATGGTGGCCGACTCTTTCAAGAAATAATCCTAAGCACATTACAAAGGAGTTATGCATAAGTGGAACTCCAAGCACTCAAATCTAGTACAGCCCCTAGATCTAGTAGGTTTGAAAGCAGCGAAACGTGAGTCACTTTAACTGTACGACACTCCGTGACTACTAAATCTCTTGAAGAAGTTCCATCAAACACCGACTACTGCCGCCCAAATTTAGACTTTATGAAAAGATACATAGACACTATTCCACGAAGCGTTGAATGTTCTCAGAAATTCTGAAAGTATTCTTGAACACGTTGACATGAGTCTCGCAAATTTCTTAACGAAATAGCTCAATATTATAGTGTTCATTTTATTTGTGTGCCATGGCACAGTAATATTGAGGGCAGGGTACCACAACTCAGAATTACCTGGCCTGCTTACAACCGTTCGAGGTCACATGACATTGTCAAAATTAATATAACAGATATTTCCTCACTGATAGCAGTGACTACGGACACTGTCTCATAGGCACCCATGTTAGCAGGGCTTCATAGAAGCTGTGGTAATGAAGAGGAGGAATAACTTATTGAACATCTTCTCTGTCATTGCTCTAAGTAGAAAACGATTCTAACATTTGTGAAAGTTCTTCTTAGAATATCTGTCGGAGGTAACCACAATCTAAGCCAGAAACCCATCTTAATATGTTGATGCCTCAAAATGGAGGTATCTTATGTTTCTAGGCCTTACTAAACTATCTTTTTAAGATCATGTTTCTTCACAATGAGCGTCCTTTGGCCTTAGTGTTGTAGTGCTCGCTTGAGCATTCAGTCATCAAAACCTAACCTACGTGTAAGTTATTAAAGAATGTACGAAGTAGGTTCAATCGTTCTTTCATTGTCTGCAAGCGTTGTAAATTTCGTCAGTCGAGCAATTTTGGGAAACTCCTGCAAACAGTAGCAATATGAAAGCCGATTCACTTCATGATATTAAATTTGTGTTATTCCAATTTTTCTTTTAAATTTAAAAAAAAAAAATCTCGTCTCAAATACTTACCGGCCACAGTATGACGGCTATTGTCCTTTTTCTTGAGCTGTAGACACCAGACGTAGTTAAAGCAACTCATTCCATCAATTCCAATAAACGGCCACAGGTATCTTATTAAGCTTAATTTGATGAAAAATTCAACAGAATTATTGATTTTTTTTTGAAATGATGACAGAATGTCAAGACGTGTTTTTATATAAAAGTTAATAAGCTTAGGAGAGAGAAACGAGACCGCAAAAAAAAAAAAAAAAATACCAAAAGACACATATCACACAGCTCAAGAAATGCTTAAGTCCTTGACAACGAAGAAATGCTATTTACATAGGCAACTAACAAAAATATTATTATTTTATTTTTTTTTTTATTTTTTTTTACCAAAAACGAGTCCAAGGAGCACAGAAAAAAAATTTTAAAATGCTGAGAAATGTGAAGAAATTTGCTTAACATTTCGACAGAATATCCAAGGCTCAAGGCTATTTGCTAATAATTCAAGAAAATCTGTGACAATACCAGCCAGTCAACCAAAAAGGACACACTTGCTTTGCATGGCTGTGTGTGTGTCTGTGTGTGTGTGTGCTGTGTCTACTTAGGGCAGCAAAAGTGCCTGATAAATATTATGTTTTGCATTAGAAATTTCTTTTATTTATTTATTTTTCTATATAGGTTCGCACTAATGCGATGAGACAAAAAAAAACCTGTCCTGTCTAAGGACATAGTATGCTGTTATGTGTAAGAGAAATGACAACAATTTAATGAGGTCAATTGCAACAATTAAAACGCTACGACGACGACTATGCTGTCTAATAACGCATATGCTAAGGACAAAGGATGTATTGTACTTTTCATTCACTCTCTCTCTTCTCTCTTTCATTCTCAGTCTTTCTCTTTTTACTCTGTGTCCGTCTATGTATGCACTGCAATTCACTATGCTGTAGCAAACTTATTAGATGGACACAGTCGCTTTGATGCTGCTGCTGCAGCAGCTTTTATGATGTTTACTTTTTTGTTGTCCTTACACTCGACTGCATGAATCCTTTTTATTATTTTTCCTTTGTTGTTGTTGTTGTTGCATTGTTTCATTGTCGCTGTTTGCGCAACACTCAAAGTGCATACTCCATACATCATGCAATGCGCTGCAGATACTTTTTTTTTTTTAAATAAATTTTTATTTTATAAAATAATTTAAAAAAAAAAATTATATAAATATAAATTTTCACAGTAAGCGTGTCAACCACAAAAATTATTTAATTAGTTTTCTATTTTAATTGCATCAAACTGTCTATTTTTTTTTTGTATTTGGGCCCGTATGGCAACGCTGCAAATTAAAAGCGGTACTTGACTAGCTGCCTGAATATACAAACACCCCAGTCTAGCGTGTATTTTGTTGCGGTTACTGCATTTTGGTGCCTTTTTGAATGAAGCAGTCAGACTTTTTGCATTCTTTTTATGAGGAGTCCTGGAACCCTTTGGAGAAGTAAAGTAGCTACTTATGGCACCCTCATATATACGCACTTTAATGCGAGTACATCCTTCGTTTCATTTTTAGTTTTGTTCTGCGCTAATTAAGTTTGGTTAACTGCAATCTGTGTGCGTCTGTGTGTGTGTGTATGAAAACAAGGAGTGCGTATCCTGTAAAAACTTATTGTGGCTTGTATATCTTTCAGCTATTTAGCGTTGCCTGTCTGTGTGTGTTTGTGTGTTTAGTTTTTCTCCCTGTTTCTTTTGCAAATTGTTTAGTTTATTATTTTTCTTGCTTATTTTCCAGCATTTTAGTTGAAACAATTACCACTTGTTTGCTTTACTCTTGCTGATGTTTTGCTACAATTGATGCGGGAAAACTCTGTATTATTTCTTTATTTTTTTTTTTTTTGCTGTATATGAAATCTTAGTTTTATGAGTTCATTTTATTTTTTCAAGTAACAATGAAGTCATGTGCATTAGGGTTTATTTTAAGAACATATTTTACACATTCGTACGCACATTTTTTTGTTTATGCTAAAACATTTTCAACTTTTTCAGAAAGATGATTTTGGATTCAAACTCAAATATTTCGTCTACTTTGCGTTGCATGGGCATTTTACATAGTTTTTCAAAGTTTCAAATTAAAATATTGTAAAAGGAAATGAAAGATGAGAACTGAAAATGGAGCCCGCTATGAAAGATGTTTCTTAATCAACCTGACCAGCACTGTATTGACTCCGAATCAGCCGGGACCAGTCATTGACAAAACTGCGTGGTTCAGTCACTGACTGGCTCATGAGCGACTGTTGCTGGCCGACCTATATGGGCTAATTACTGAACAATTTGTGTGGATTAATAACTACCGACTTATGTGGAACATTGACTGGCCTAGTTTTAGACGAACTCATATGCTAAATGTGCTGACAAGGTAATCGACGCAAAAATGGTTAAATTAGTCTTAACCAAGTTGTTCAAAAGGTTGCCACTAGGCTGGAGATTTCCTTACGCCCTTTTAGCAGGGGTTTACCCTTCTTCAATCCACAAACAATGTAAAATTTTTTCTCTTTTTACGTAAACTTACAATAAAAATCAAATATTTGACTTGTTAATAGTTCGCCCAGGGTTTGAACTCGAAGCCTTTCGTCATTTGGAATTGCTCAACATTTTTGCCGACTGCGCCAAGCCTAATGATTAACACTTTTATTCGTATATTTAGGAAGTCATTTTATATTTGACTTTGCAGCTGGTCGTTTGATAACCCAATTGGGGTTTGTTAAATGATAGGGTAAAAAGTGCTAGAGATATTGCAGGTAGATATGGGCATCTTGACCTTAGCCAAACAACAGGGAAAGTTCAACTAAAATTTGCTTAATCGACCGCCATGTCAGGCATTTCATTGAATCCGTTGGCCGTTTCGAAAAAATCAGTTCACCTATACGAAGGGAAAATCTATGGTAGGCGCTTTGCACACCCAGATCGGAAGCATTGAGAGAGCCTTCCAATCTAAGCAAATAGCACTTTCCTTGATGTGGATGACGATTTTGATAATACTGGCTTTCTATTACTCCACCGCGAGGGTTGAGTCAATGCTTAATCAATGTGAAATTTCGTCCTCTCTGGGAGGCGTATCTGTCGACATCATGGCCATTAAGGGCTATCCTCAAGGGTGTGTTTTTTTCACCTTTGCTATGATCACTCGTAGTAGATGAACTCCTAATTGAGCTTAGCTCGTTGCGTTACAATGTCATCGGCTATGTAGATGACTTAGTTATCACGTTCTCTGGTAAATATGGACGCACGATCTCTGAGATGATGTGTTCGGCCCTTCAAATTGAAGCAAACTGATGTATTAAGGAGGGTCTTAGCATTAGCCTTCAGAAAGCAGGTTCTGGTCCCTTTCTCTAGAAAAACACATAAAATTGTATGGGAAATCCATCAAGAAAGTTACTTAAGCTTTGTGGACCTGTAGACATCGATTTGGTAGAAACTGGGGTCTTACGACCAAAATCATTTTCTGATCTTTCTCTTCTTTTTTTTCTCCTTTTTTTTTAAACCTTTTTTTTTTTTTTGGGCGACAAAGTTTTTTAAAGTACTTTTGGGGGTTTTTTTTTATGGGGGGGGTAAAAATATAAAAATTTTTGTGAAATATTAATGGAAATTTTTTTTTTTATTAATAGTAACCCTTCCATTTAATTTGGCAAGTTTGGCAATATATTTTGAAAAATTATATGTTTTTTTTTTATTAAAACCAGTTAGCTGAAAAACAATTTTTTTTTATCGGGTGGCAACTCTCTTTTTGTGGCAGCCCTTCAAAACCAGCTGATCTGTTGAAGCTCGCAATTATATAAATTGGCGCGAAAAATTTCATGCTGTTGAAAGTGCTTAAATTATTATTGGTTTCGTTTAAATTAATAAGTGTAATATGGATAGCAAAGCTCAAGGTATTTAGAATCTTTTATTTACGATAAATGTGTATAAATGTTCGTGGTGTTTTTTAATGTCCGGTGTTATTGTTGATTGTATTTTTAGCAAAAATCTAACAATTTTAATTGTGTTCCGTGGAGTATTTCTTGAAAAGTGCATATCAAAACATGCAACTAAAAATGGCAAGTTACTAACGAATGTGTCTAGTTTATTGTAGTAATCATTTTTTTTTTGCTCCTTTTTGTTCCTTTTAAAAAAATTGCACTTGAAGTTTCCTTTACGTTCAACAACAACACGCTTGTTGATATTTGGAACAACAACAATCGCAATGCTGATGCTGTCACAGCGTACATAATGGAAGAAATAAATGAAGATAATTTGAACAAATCAAACATACAGCAAATTAAGGCAAAAGTGACTAATTTTGAATATTATATAAAACGATACTTGCGCAAATACAATCGAAATCTTGAGCGATTCAAGTCAATTCACACAGAATGGTTTGCAAAATGTATGGAAATAAAAATTGATGTGGAGGATACTGCTAAGCCATCACCATCGAAGATGGGTCGTCCAAAAGTAGGATATGCCGAGGCCGGGCCTAGACTACGAAGGCAAATGGCATCAGAAGTTGCCGTTCAAAATGATTGCTCTACTGCCTTACTTTTGCATGCCGCCTCTGCGTCTGCCCGTAAAAGTAATGAAAATAAAGTGGTTGGCGTATTGCGAAATGTAATGACTGAGGAAAATGTTGTAAATCCCGAAATAACAAATCAAGCGAGACCAGATCGCATTTCTAATATTGAAGCATTAGCTTTTTTATTGGAGAATAATTTCACAAAGCAGCAATATATCAGTTTTACACAACTCTACAAGGCGCACGGCTGCAATATATGTCCCGGGTACGACTTAATAAGATCTACAAAATTGCAATGCAGACCGTCAGGAATTAGTATTTCCGAAACTGTGGCAAAGGTTTCTCTGCAGGATTTGCTAAACCACACAGCTGAACGAATATTGACCTTACAAAATGATGTTTTAGAGAAAATGGAAAATGTAACGGACTGCACCCTTATTATTAGCTATGGGTTTGATGGATCGACGGGTCAAAGTTCATATAAACAAAAATTTGATTCAGATGAACCTGATTTCTTAGATCAATCGCTGTTCGTATCCACTGTCATACCAATACGTCTAATTGATTCTTTAAATCGCGTAATATGGTTAAATAGAAGCCCACAGTCAGTAAGGTTTTGCAGGCCTTTAAAAATTGAATACGCGAAAGAGAGCTCCGCAAAAATCTTAGGCGAAAAAGAAAATTTAGATATGCAAGTAGCGAAATTGGAAAAGTTCAAATGGCAACCTAAAAATATTTCTGTGGATTTTAAAACATATATGTCATTAATTGATGGAAAGGTATTAAACGTCATAACTGGTACAAAATCCAATCAATGTTGCCCAATCTGTGCCGTAAATCCCAAAAGACTTATCGAAATCACAGATTTTAATTCTGAAACATTTCGACCTCAGCCTGGCTCTTTAAAATACGGCGTAAGTCCATTACATGCATGGATTCGATTTATGGAATTCGTCTTGAATATATCGTACCGTATGGATATAAAGACCTGGCACATCAAAGGCGATGATAAAAATAAAATGATGATAAGAAAGAAGGAAATTCAGCAAACAGTATGGAAGGTAATGGGTTTGCATATTAGCATACCGAAACAGAACGGAAGTGGTAACAGCAATGATGGTAACACGGCGAGACGAATCTTTGCAAATACAAAACTGTTTGCATCCATAACATTGTTTGATGAGGTCATTTTGAATAATTTTTACTATATATTAATAGCAGTATCGTGTGAATTCTCAATCAGCCCAAAAAAGTACCGAAAATTTTGTAAAGACACTTTTAATCTATATATGAAAACATATCCGTGGTACCCAATGTCTCCAACTGTACATAAAATATTAGTTCACGGAGCAGACATTATAAATTTGTGTATAGTTCCAGTTGGATGTTTGGGTGAAAATGCATCAGAAGCTCGAAACAAACATTATAAAATGGACCGACGTTCTCATGCCAGAAAAAATTCTAGATTAAGTAATATGGCTGACGTTTTTAATAGAGCCATGGACTCATCTGATCCATTAATATCAAGCTACTATATAAATAAGAGGCTGCAAAATTTGAAAAAGAAACCGCTTCCAATAGAAGTTATAAACCTTTTAGAGAATCCAACATCAGAGCTGAGTTCATACAATTTTTTAAATGATGAAGACACCGAATCAGACAACGAAAGCGATGACAAACATGAGAATTCTTTTGTTTTGGATGAAGAAGATTATTAACTTTTTGTTTTTTTAAGTTTGGAATATTGTTAAAACATGGTAAAATATTATTTTTTCTATTTTTATGCTTTGCTTTATAATAAAAATTGAAATTTTTGTACAAGTGCCGGGGCTATAAAGGGGCGGAAAATAAAGGCGTGGTCAAATTGACTAAAAAAAAATCCGAAATCAAACTAAAATATTAGTAACCCTTAAAAAAAAAAAAATTAAGCTCCTAGCTCTATGTGTGGACTTTATGCCGCCAAAATCAACTAATCGCCCATAATTTTAATTAATTGAATACCTAATTTACAATAACCGGTTATTTAAATTCAAGATTTTTTATTTTTTATTAATTATATTATATTAACCGGAAGAAAAAAAGTTGAAAACTTGTTCTTTTTAACAGGGAGGGGGGAAATAGTTTTGGTTTATCAACCATAAAGAACAGCCCTACGAGCATTTGGGAGGAAAAAGGTCCAAAACAATATTTTGTGTGGGTTGGGGGGGGTTCCGAGCATGTACAGGATTAAGTATTCTCGGTTGGGTTTGTAACCTGGGTTTAAGAGTGTTATGTAGGTGTTGCTAGGGAGACATTCTTTAATCTACTTCCTATAGTCATCCCCCTTGGGATCCGCCCTTAAGCATGCTTTTTGAATAAAGGTCAAATTAGATTATTTTTATATTACAAACATCTTAAAAACATTTTAAGGTCGTGAGAGGCCAAGAAAATAGAAGATAAGAGATTGGGTGACCGCTTGTTCAGGCTTTTCAGGCGCTTCTTTTTCTGTTGCGGGGGGTTAGGGGGGAAGTAGTTAACGGGTAATCGGTATTTTAATAGTATGAGCCCTACCGAACCAGAGGGGACTGTAGGGGTGTTAAATGGGGTCCCCACCCCGATCTGTGTGGTGCTGGGGGCCCAGCCCACGGTCTTTTAATTTAAAATCCTTGTCATTGAAGTCTGGGCACACTTTTTCAGACATATATTTTCGTCGCTGTTCATCATTTTGCCAGAGATCGTAGTATGACACTCCCATCCAATCTCATATAAAATACGCAATATTTATTTAGTAATTTTAATATTTTTGATTTGAAGTAAATGTGCCGGGCTAGCTGAGATTCACTTGTTATTTCATGCTCTCCACTTTTCTCTCTGAGTTATTACTCAGAATTGATATAGCTTTTTTTGCCGACATTTGTCATTTTGGTGCGCTGCAATAAATGGGGTAAGGTTCCTCCAAATATGGCAATTAAGTTCTTAATGACTTTAGTGATTATTAGAATAGGTCAAGATCGTTCTTAATTTGCGAGTGTTGTATAAAAAATCAACGAATTATTTACTTTTTTGTTTTTAGTATATTTTTTTCTTTTGTTGTTTCTTGTACTTATATTATCAGTTCACTATCATTTTAATAGCCACCATGGTGACCATGTACATTGTGTCCACCGTGACCGCCATTATGACCACCATGACCGGCCTGACCATGACCACCGAATCCTTGTTGACCATGTCCATCAAATCCATGTGAACCATGACCATGGCCATGTCCATCAAATCCTACATTTCCATGTGAACCATGTCCTCCGAATCCTTGTTGACCATGTTCATCGAATCCACCATGTCCACCATTGAAACCTTCATGCTGGTTGTGGCCGTTATCAAAACCACCACCATGACCACCATGCTGGTTACCATAACCGCCAGCCAGAGCAACAGCGAAGAGAGCAACGAATACAATCTAAAGCAATGAAATAATTATTTTATTAAATATTTATAAAAAAAAAATTTAGTTCCAATTGCGGAGCTCACCAAGAATTTCATTTTGTTGTTTTGATTTGAGTTTTGTTTATGATTTTAATGTATCATCTGCGACACTAAAAAAAATCTTTTAAATTTAATTTATTTTGCCTAAGTGTTGTAGGCAAAAATTCATGGAAGACGTTTTATATAAAATAATAGCCTCATATCTTTTAAATTTTGTAAATATTGTTTTTATTTATTTGTTTTGTTTTGTTGACCTTTTCATATATTGTAGTTTGTTTGAGGTCGCTTTATCAGTAAAAATAAATAGAAGACGTTTTATATAAAAATAAATAAAGAAGAAAAGTTAGCCTCAGTAAAATCTTGCTCTGTCGTATTTAATAATTTAGTATATGAATTGTTTGCAGCATGATCAAAACAAATTTTAGAATACCGGAGAACCGAATTTTAATTTAACAAATATAAAAAAAACCTAGCGGATACCCGGCGTGTTGTTCTACGTTGTGCGGGTCTTTTGGCTGTTCTTCTGGCACTTTTTCGTTTCCCAACTGCTTTTTTTTTATTTTTTGACAGCTCTTTTCGGTGTCAGTTTTGTTCTGAAAACATACAAAAAACCACTTAAATATACCTGTTTTTTTAAACTTCATGAATGAATCGAACATGCCTATTGTTTCAGTGGTATTTAAATTTACTTGCATTGTTTGGGATACGTCCATAGCGGACATAGAACCATTTTTACTATTTTTATATAATATTTTTATATAATAAAATTGAAGAAGATACATTAATAAACCAATTAAACCGCTCGTATGTATTATTGTTTTTTGCTTCAAATATATTAAATTAATTTTCTCTTTATTTTTTAGTAATGTTTGTTTAATTTTATGAAATTTAGTTAGACTTTACTTAAACACGATTCAACATTTATATTCTTTTAATAATTAATGAAATTAATGAATACAATTGAACATTTGCAACGTAGGGTATTTTGCGTGTATATTTACTAAATTTTATATAATAATGGCGTGTGACATACAAAATTAGGATATTCATTTGATTATGTAAGGAAAAAAAAATATAATTTATGAAGAGAATTTCCATACTAATTTTAAATATGTTTCTTCCACGCCGGAAATTCTTTCAAGAGCAACCGACTGTGTAGCTAATATAAAATATTAATGATCTGCAACAAGCTGCTGAGCGTTAGCAAACCACTGGGAACTCTTTGTATATAGTTCAAGTTCATTCGGTGATAACAAGTAATAAAGAATTTTTACACTGTTTAACGTTATTCATTCATAAAAAATAAAAACAGTATATTTTAATTGGAATGAAAAATATTATGAAGTACTTCGTTACTTTAAAGGCAGATTTACTAGAGATTTCTCTATATCAACTTTTTGAAAATAAAATTGAAGGCCGAAAGCTTGACTTTACAATTTCTCGGGATCAGGTAGGGTTTCTATTTTTTTAGTTTTTGAAGATTGGAATACATACGAATTAAAAACCAAACTTGGTTTTGTGTCTGTGACATTTTCAGCAATCTATAGACCTGTTAAATATTAAAAATGTAAACAATATTTTGTTTAATAATGGAAAAGTTACAAATGTACTGATTCAAGTTAAAAACTTCATCTCAGTCAAACTTTCTCTCAGTCAATCTTGATTATAAATCAAAAATAATTCGCTGATAAGTTATAGAATGCGTGATGCATTGAACCAATTTGTTATTTAGTTGCACATTTAACCTGTTTTCCAACACAAACGGAAATGGCTAAATCGAATCGTTTCATGATTTACGCTTAAAAAAAAAAAAAAAATAACGGTAGAAGTTCGACGAATGCTTGTGACTACGCTGTATCGGAAAATATTCTGTATTTTAAGACAAGTTTCGAAGTTATAACGTGTCGATTTTTGTATGGAAAACGAACTCTCGGAAAAACTCACGCAAAAAAAAAAAAAAAAAAGGAAAACACCGAAACGTTAAACTTACCTGCTCAAACATAGTGAAACGATAAATACTAAGCAGTACCTAAAGCAACTACTCTAATTTTATGGTGTTTTGCTCCAAAAACACCAGAATATTAAAAACAAAATACAATGCAGCATCACACGCTGCAAGACCAGTCAAAGAAACGTTGGATGTCCTAAGCTATGGAGTTCTTTCCCAGACTTGGATCTAACAGATAACCACTTGTTCGCTTCGATGGGACACGCTCTTCGCTGAGCAACGTTTCGTTGCGAACGAAATTTTCCATATATAGCTCTATGGCTGGTTTGCCGCAGTAGAACAAATGTTTTTTCACTGTTTCATCCACAAATTGCCTGATAGTTGAAAAAAATGTAGAGCTAGTAATGATCATTACTTTAAATATCTTAAATATCTGACTTAAAAATCTTCGGTTTCACACGACACTACCTAGTATATACGTTATAGTGTCTAAAATGTCTCCTGATAATACCCGTTCACACTATGTGCGATAAATATAAGCAAGAAAAATAAAATAACAAGCCAGCGACAATTCAAGCTTTGAAGGACAACATTCGCGTCGCCATTGCCGAAATACGGCCGCAAACAATCGGAAATGTCTTTAAAAATTGGGTCGACCGAATGGCGTACTGCAAGGCCCGCCGAGGCAGCCATTTGAACGAACTTATATTCCATAAGTAACCGGAAGGATTGTACTTTAATATGAAAAAATAAATTTGATGATCGGATGAACCGTTTTGTTTTTATTGCATTTAAAAAAAAAAAAGTTACGTGGCGGACCCTGTAAATAGAACATTTGCAAGCTTATAACTCACTAAAAAAATATAATGACCCGTTTCTGAACCGGCTTTTATCCACAAAGTGCCAAAAACACAGGTCACTACATGGGTCGACGAACTTTGGGCGGCGTAGTTGTTTCGATATCCGATTTACTTTTTCTGAAATTAATAAGTACATCGATTTAGTTAAGTTTAATATATAAAATGTTATTAAAAAACTTACCTGGTAAACGAAGCCTGTAAATCAATTTTCTAACGTGTAATTTAATTAACATATTAAAGCAACACAATCTTTGATTGAATTTTTGCTTATTTATAATCCAACGGAAAAATTTTAAATGATAACTTGATCAATAATGACTGATTGGTGAAATGTCGTCGGTTGTGTTACCATTGGTGAGGTTATAATTCACAATATGTTTATGCAATTAATTCATTAAGAAGGATGGTCACAGTTTGGGGAATCATATATCATATTTATTTTTTGTTTTAAGTTTTTGTACTTTACTTAACCTATTTGAAATTTGCATTTCTTCGACAACATTTTTATCCATTAAACGGGCACTACGGCGCACCATACCTGATGCGCCGTAGTGCCCGTCCCCTTTTCCAGGCTGCATAGAGGAATTTGTCGCGCTTTTTGATTGTTTATGGATTTTAGTCATGATTCCGTTAAAGTTTGAACGCGATATGAGATGCTTTTACTGCACCAGTTTTTGTCAGGAAACTATTTTTATAACATTAATTAAATGAAGATTGATAACAATTGATACTGGCGAAGCAGGCTTTCATGTTTTATATACAAGTTCGTTTGTAAAATCGTAAGAAATTTTATTTTTGAAAATAATAAAAATTAAAACATTTTGAAGTTATATTTTTAGCTTCATAATTAATAATCTATAAACCTTTTTATGCAAAATTTTACGGTATGAAAAAATCTCCAGTTAGCATGAAGTCTTGCAAGACTTGTCATCAAAGAAGTGGTGCAAGACGTGTCATCCAAACAAAGCGACGTTTGTGTGAAAATGTCTTAATGACTTGCTCGTTGCTGTCTTCGGAATGTCATCGAAGAAAGATTCTAGTCGTCAACGCTGCATTGACGCCACGTTGACTATACGCTTTGACGCAATTTTTTTTATTTATCTATCAATGTGTGAACACTATCTTCTATCTACATATATATATAAAATGTATGTATGTTTCTATGTCTAATCTATACGTTGAAACCGTCCAACCAATGAGCCCCAAACCGGTTACATTTGAAAGAAAACAATGCAAGTAGAGTTTTAGACCATTAAAACAATGCATTAGGCACATTCGGTGCATTTAAGAAGTCGATTTTCTAATTTTCCCATACAAAAATGTTTTGCTTTTTTTAACATAAACAAAAAACAAAAATAATAAACATCTGACAGCTTTCCCCAGTATACTTTGATTAGAATCAAAAAAAAAAAAAAAAATAGTAAAAATGACATTAAAAGGAACTGAATTTGCACAAAACACAGCTGATGCGAAACGGAAAGAGCTGAAAGAGCAGCCGAAACGCCAGAACAACGTGGTAGCACACGCCGGGTATCTGCTAGTTTTGAATAAATGGATTATTTAAAGTATTGACTACTACTTTTCCCCATCTAAAGATGTACCTAAGTTTTTTTTTATTACAAAATTTTCTTCATTCAAGTTTTCTTACTTTAACAGATAAGACTAGAAATTTAGGTCAGCAATTTTACATCTCAGTATTTACGCGTCTATATAAAATAACTTCCACTTGACAAAGCAACTGAATTTTTCTAATTTTCTTTTTGTTTACATTTTTATGATTTTTTATACCCGCCACACATAGTGTGAAGGGTATTATCAGTTTGTCGGAAAGTTTGTAACTCATTAAAGGAGGCATCGGAGACCCCATAAAGTATATATATTATTGATCAGCTCGACGAGACGAATCGATTTAGCCATGTCCGTCTGTCTGTCTGTCCGTCTGTCCGTCCGTCTGTTGCAATGCGTTTTTTCTCGGAAAGTTTTAAAGATATTGACCTGAAACTTTAAACTTAAGCTTTTGTGTTCCTAGGCAGTTTGTTGGCAGAACCAAGGTGCCACGCCCCCTTTTAGATATAGCCCCCATACAAACTTACCATTTTTTTCGATTTTTTTGTGTGAAAATAGTTATTATTTATGAATGTTTTGACTACGAATCAGGTAAAAACACTTTTAATCCAATATCCATCCATCCAATATCAGAAGAAAGGTCCGCCCATTTTTAGATATTGCCCCCATGCAAACTTACCATTTTTCGATTTTTTGTCTGAAAATTGTTATGATTTGTAAATGTATTTACTTCAACTATGGGTAAAAGCACTTCAATGACATCCAATTTCAAAAGAAAGGTGCCACGCCCATTTTTTTGATATAGCCCCCATACAAACCAAGCGCCCATTTTTCAGATTTTGTATGAAAATAGTTCTTATTTTGGATATATTCACAAGACCCCATATATTCATAAAGACCCCAATTTTTCTTTTTTAAGAAAATAATTAAAGTTTCGTGTGGCGGGTATTTGAGCTTCGGTGCCTCCGAAGTTAAGTTTTTCTTGTTTTTTTGCCTTTGCAAAACTCCTTAAATGGTAAATCTTTCGATAATGACGAGGCTATAAAATCACATTTGGTTCAGTTTTTGCAAATAAAGGCCAGCAGTTCTATGAATGTGGAATATTGATGTTGCCGGAAAGTTGGAGAAAGGTCATCCAACAAAATGGAAAATATATGATTAAAGTTCATTCTAAAATTTAAAAACAAACAAAAAAAAAAACGTTAACTTCGGTGGAACCGAAGCTGAAATACCCGTTACACAACACTTTTAATAGTTTATATGTTCACCAGGTGCTTAGATTAAATTTCACGATGAATTTGGTCAAATTTGTATGGAGGCTTTATGTTATATTTGCCCGATTCTTACCATATAGAAAGTGTTCACTTAGGTGGACATTGAAATTGATTTTACCAAATTTAATTGAATTCATTCTGAAATAGTAAAAGTTTTGATATAAAAACTCGAAAATGGGCGGTATTTTCATACAAAAAATCGAAAAAGCGTTAAGTTTGTATGGGGGCTATATCTGAAAATGGGGCGTGGCAACATTCTTTTGATATTGGATGCCATTAGAAGTGTTTTTACCCTATATTGTAGTAAAAGCATTTATAAATAATAACTTTTTCATACAAAAAGTCGAAAAAAAGTGGTAAGTTTGTATGGGGGCTATATCTAAAAATGGGCGTGGCACCTTGGTTCTGGTATACAAACTAACTAGGAGCACAAAAAGCTTAAGTTTCGAATTTCAGGTCAATATCTTTAAAACTTTCCGAGTAACAGCCATCGCAACAGACAGACGGACAGACAGACGGACAGACGGACAGACAGACGGACATGGCTAAATCGATTCGTCTCATCGAGCTGATCAATAATATATATACTTTATGGGGTCTCCGATGTCTCCTTCAATGCGTTGCAAACTTTCGGACAAACTGAATATACCCGTTTACACTTTGTGTAACGGGTATAAAAACCAAAAGTCGATTTAGCACAAAAAAAAGTTGTTTCAAATTCAATTACATTTCAAATATTTGCATTTTGAGACATAAAGTTTAGTCATAATATGCACAATGCCAACCGCTCGAATACCTCTCGAAAGTATGCCAACAAAAAATAGCAGCAGCAGCAGCAAAACAACAACAATAAAAATAATAACAAGAACCTAAACAATTACGAACAAAAAGTGAAGACCTCCACTCCAGAACAGTTGCCACTAATATTGAAGTCGATTTTCCATTACAATTCTATTCCATTCAATGCTAAAAGAACGCCAACTCGCATGAAACTTTTTCGGTACAATTACACCAAAAATGGCCAATGCGAGGGCGATGGCTCAAATGCAACCGTGGAAAAATTTCGAAATAAGCCAATTTTTGTAAAACAAAAAAAATAAAAAAATGAAACTGTAGCTTTGGTCGGGGTGGAAGTGAGTGGAACAATTGTAAAAATGTCGGAAAAGTGAAAAAGTCAAACTTGCATGCAGCTTCTGTTGCTGTTGTTGCCCGTGTCTGGCATTTTTCAATGATGCTCGTTGCACGGTTTTATATTTCCTATATTGCTCGGTTGACTTCTACAGCCACTAAAAAGTTGTACATGCCAGCCCAGCCAACCCGTTTGGCAGCCAGCCGCCTTCTTTCATATGATGCTGTATAATTTTAAATCTAGTTTTTTTCTCGTTCGACTGCCGCTACATGCGATTTATATTATATATTTTTATACCCGCCACACATAGTGTGAAGGGTATTATCAGTTTGTCGGAAAGTTTGTAACGCATTAAAGGAGGCATCGGAGACCCCATAAAGTATATATATTATTGATCAGCTCGACGAGACGAATCGATCTAGCCATGTCCGTCTGTCTGTCCGTCCGTCCGTCTGTCTGTCTGTCTGTTGCAATGCGTGTTTCTCGGAAAGTTTTAAAGATATTGACCTGAAACTTTAAACTTAAGCTTTTGTGTTCCTAGGCAGTTTGTATGGCAGAACCAAGGTGCCACGCCCACTTTTTAGATATAGCCCCCATACAAACTTACCATTTTTTCTATATTTTTCTATGAAAATAGTTATTATTTATGAATGTATTTACTAAAAATCGGGTTAAAACACTTCTAATCCAATATCCATCCATCCAATATCAGAAGAAAGGTACCACGCCCATTTTTAGATATAACCCCCATACAAACTTACCATTTTTTTCGATTTTTTGTATGAAAATTGTTATTATTTGTAAATGTATTTACAACAAATATGGATAAAAGCACTTTAATGACATCCAATTTCAAAAGAAAGGTGCCACGCCCATTTTTTTATACAGCCCCCATACAAACCAAGCGCCCATTTTCAGATTTTGTATGAAAATAGTTCTTATTTATGGATATATTCACTCCAATCTGTGTGCAAAATGACTTCTACTGTTATCCTATAAATATGCTTCCGATATGACAAGGATCGAGCCACTATAACATATACTCCCTATACAAACTCACCTTCTATTTTTTTATTTTTCCAAGAAAATGAATAAAGTTTCGTGTGGCGGGTATTTGAGCTTCGGTGCTTTCCGAAGTTAACGTTCTTGCTTTTTTTATTTTATTTATTTTTAATGTTTTATATTGTTCAGAGACGGTATTTTGTGTAAAACTTTAGCCAAACAATTTGTTTGTTTCAGTTATCGTTTGCTCGCTCTCTCGAATGTCAAATTTTATGTGTTTTATGTGCAACAAACTGCAATGAAAGTTACCTTCCTTTTTTTTTGTTTTTATGGAAAACTATTTTTCTTTATTGGTAAACAAAATAACCAGATGTGAAAGAGTATTTATGTTATAAGTTAAGCACTAATGTTGAATTAGAGAAATGAAAAAAGTTAAGCTCTTTACAAACAAAACAAAAAAAAAAAAACAAAAAAATTAAAAATATATTTAAGTAAGTGATTTTGTTGTTCAAATGCTCCCTCCTCTTATTCACACTGATCTTTAAGCGATTTACACTGATTCGTAGCCATTTCAAGCTTTCAAAATTCAAGAATTAAAATCCTAGCTGATTGTTCTCCCATGCAAAAAAAAAGATAAAATAGGGAGGTATTATAAAGGAGGGGTAGTTTTTTTAGGGAGTACATTTGGAATATGCGAAAAACCTCAAAAAATATAGTTTTGGGTTAAAAATTATTTTTTTTCTCTTTTTCATGTATGTGGCAATACCTCAGCCAACTAAGAATCGAGAAAAAAAAAAAAAAGGAAAAAGGGGGGATACAGAGGGCTGTAGGTTGTCGAGGCATATTGGAACCGAAACACTCCCAAAAAGACTTGGTTAAAAAAGTTTTCTTCTTTTTATGGAAGGGGGAAAACCCCCGGCAAATAAGGAGAAATTTATTTTTAAACCAATTTTGGAAATCGAAAAACTTAGACCTTTCGACTAATATATATAATACTAGCTAAACTACCTTGCCTTGCTCGGGTCATGTAAATATACCAAATTTCATTTGTCAAATTGGCAAAAATATGACGATTTATTTTTGGTTCCTCTATATGATGCGACGCCCACCGTCCATTTTTCTAATGCATAAAAAACTTTTTGTCTGTGTAGTCACACGTACACTGAATTTCATTTGTTTGTTCAATTATGTATTTGTAAAATACATTCGATGTATTTATAGATCGCCATTAAGGGAACACGCCCCCATTATGTTTTTCTCAACTACACAGGTCCTAGTAACTGTATACCTTATTTAAATTATCTTAAATACTTTCAAATATTCGATCAATTTCAGTATCGATTCAATGGAGGCCACGCCTACCGCCCAAAACTTCATATATCCATATTTTTAAGTTGGACCAAAAAATTCACAATTACAAAATTTTATAAAAATCGATTGAGTTATTTTGAAAATATTTAATGATTCTAAAGGAGCCACGGGGGCCACCCGCCACCCCCTTAGGGGTTTGAAAAATGTTAACATCAGATTCTCATACCTACTGAATATACACACAAATTTTCAAAAGAATCGGTGAAGCTGTTTTGGAGGAGCTTGGTTACAAACACTGCGACACGAGAATTTTATATATTAGAAAGAAAATGTTAAATATTAAATATAAAATTTAGAATGGAAAATATAATAACAGAGATACAGAAGATAGATACACAACTAAGCCCCAGCGAAGCATTGCATTCGCAAGGGTGATTAGATGCATATCCGTTTACTTCTAGGTAGGCGAATGAGCCCCTTCGCGTTTGAGCTTCCTCAGCTTCATCATCAACTCGCCTCTACATCAAGTGCAGGTGTCTTCTGTGTCGTAAAGAAATCTGCATAGATAACTCCAAAAACATCGGAGGCCGCCAAGTAGTTGGGTCAGGTTGAAATTAACACTACCATGATGACTTTCAACCCACTCTCGAATTCTTGGGATACGGCGATGTGTCCACCGTCAAACTGCGTGTTCTGGCCTCTAGTCTTACTGCTCTTCTGGTGGTATCTGCCATTTACATAGCATTCTTCAGAGCGTCGAAGATTTCGTAAGCTTCCTCTGCAAACTCATCGCTGGGTACCATGCCGGCAATGGTACCCATCGAAGCGCAGACATCGTGCGAAAGTCGCTGCATACTCGTATGGCGCCTAGGCGGTATGTTGCTTTGAGGTTGCTCTTGTAACTTTTTGTCCCTAAGATGCACGCCCAGATTGGTGCACCCATACAGCATTACAGACGTTACAATGTTCATTAGAAGCAACCGACGTTTGAAACTACACCATACTACCAATGTCAATGAAAACTGTGTTTGAAAGCGATATGTGATCAATTGATATCATGAAAAAAAAAAATCATTAGACTTCTCAAATAAAATGTTAAATTTCTGGATTCGACTCTGTTTTAAATTTCAGCAAAATGCCCAGTATTAACGAATATCGATAGATCAATATTAAAAGTATATCGATATTGTTATAGTATGATGATATAGTTCAGCACAGGTCCGATTACCGATAGCATCCATTCAAGGACTTTAAAATAGTATATATCTACTCTCATCAACACAATCCAAAGCTTGAACTAGACTTCCGACTTGTTGTGTATAGCATTCTTCAACCTAAAATAAAACATTATATAAACTGACTATTTCGATGGTAAGTAGGTCCATTCTCACAATCATAGATAGATAAGCAGAGGTGACTGAGGGGAAACATATTTCCCCATACATTGGATACTATTCTTTTTTGGTAAGAACCCTGTGCACATGATTGGTTAATCGAAGCCAACGTGTACAGTTAAAGAGGGAATGCAGTTTGGAGGCGTATAAGACAGAGTGTCTTTGTCTACTTGCCTAGTAAGGCCGTATGCTCCACAATGTGGGGTCTTTGCAAGCGTTTTATTCTGTAACGATTAATTGGAATCTTTACTGCGATTCCAATTGTTAGCCTGTCAGCGTATTCGATTCCAGAATATCACTTTACCCCGGACTTTTTTTGCGACTAACTGTATAACGTAGGTCCTCACACTCTTACAAACAAACAAAAATCAAGCTAATGTGTTATATTTATTGCGTTAAAATGATATAGAATGTATATCGCTTAGGCTATTTTTATAAAGATAGTCAACGTTTATTTTTAGATTTCCATAAATCTGATTTTATTGTTTAAGCTATTTTTGTTCTAAGACCAAACTACAAGCTGTCATAAAAATATTGTCTTGTAAATTTATGGAACAAATAAAAAAAAAAACGTACAAGACTTTAAGTACAAAATAAAATTTCAGTACTCGTTCGTGTTGTATGCACTACAAACAGAATACTCGAACAATGCATAATTTACGACTAACGCGCAACATAAGCAAAATTATGCTATTAAGAATATTTTTGTTGGCAATAAATTCAAAAATAGTATTTGTAACAATATCTATAAACAATATTTGCTTGAAAATATTACATCATGGAGTTGACAGCAGAAGGTATCGATATTTTTACTTAAATCAATAAAAAAAAGTATCGATACATATCGAATATGAGCAGCAGTGCCACATGTATCGCAGCAAAATAGCAACGAGAACATCTTTTTAATTTGAAAAAAATCTTCAAACAATATAAATGCATTAGCATGCAATATTGATAATATTCTAAACAAATACATTCGAAACAATTTCATCATGCAAAAATTGTGTCATACAAATAGAAATGTAACTCATAAATACGTAAGTAATATATGCGTTTCAGGTACCTACTAAATTGAAAATATCTACACTAAAAAAATAGAAAAATAAACTAACGTGAAGTAAAGTAAGAAGATTGAGATTGTGAATATTTTTTGAAAATATGCAAAGTAAAATGCGCCACTAGCAAAGTTCATATAAAATGCATAGAATTTTTTCACGTTCCGATGTGTTGCAAAAATAAATAGAATATATTGCATGAAAAAATTATGTACATATATGGAATAATTTTAAATTTGATAAAACCGAAGCTTAAATACACGTCCTACATCATTTGATGTAGATATTTCATAGTGTTCAAAAATTGTATTAAATTGTAAAAAGAAAAACTAAGCTAATTGAAAACAATTTATGGAATGATCTGAACCAATTTTAAACTGAAGATTTGGCTTGTTATATAGAAACATTTGTACCACATTTGAAAATTATGACTCTATAATGAACTTTTTTTTTTAGAAGAAGTGAATAACTGGATTGGGGGATTGGATTTATGGGTATATAACATATGTGTACAAAGTACACATGTCCTGGAAAAGCTTAAGTTTGAAATATCGTGGTAGTCTAATTATAACTTATAAACTGCTTAGAAGTGAGAAAATAATAAGTTTCGAGTTTCAGCTCTTCGACTTTAAAACTGAACGAATGAATCACCTCGCAACAGACAAACGGACAGACGAACATGTCTAGATCGATTTGTTTCGTCGTGGTCGTCATTAATATAATATTTATACTTTGTCTCTAAAATGTCTTCTTCAGTGTGTTACAAACTTTCTGACAAAATGATAATACCCTCAACACTATGCGCGGCGAGTATACAAATTGTGAAGAGAAAGTGCAATGTATATAAAAAAAAAGAAAAGCATTTACTTCAGAGAAACTCAAGCTCAAATACTCTTCACACGAATCATTCAATAATTTATGATCAACGGTGATGTTAACGTCAATTTTGAATTCGTGGTGTACGAGGTGTGTTCAAAAAGTATCGCATATTTTGTGCTTTTTTTTAAATTATTTATTTATTCATGAATATCTATTTTGTCCCCTTTAAAGTAATCCCCTCCCGATAAAATACACCTTTGCTTACGTTTTTTCCAATCATCGAAACATGCCAAATAGTCCCTTTCCGGTATAGCCATCAGCGCCTTCTTCGATTTAGCTTTTATCTCCTCAATCGACTCGAAACGCGTTCCCCGGAGTGGTGCTTTGAGTTTTGGGAATAGCCAGAAGTCACACGAAGCCAAATCAGGCGAAAACGGTGGTTGCGTCACGAAGAATCGACGCTGTTTTTCAAGAAAAATCATCATTTTTTGGTACCAACCGAGACTTGGACACGTTTAAGGCCGAAAACGTCTTTCAAAATGTATTAATTGATCCTTTCGATACGTCAATTTCATCAGCAATGTCTCTCATAATTAATCGACGGTGTACAAGCACTAATTCTTTTACTTTTTGGATGTGATGGTTGATCAGGAGCTCTTCGTCTTCAACACGCCTTCTTCAACATTTTTATTCCATTTATTCCATTCAGAAAAAAAATTTAATTCAAAAAAAAAAAATTTCGGTTCAAGATTTTTGATCCATTTTTTTTTGAATAGGGTAAAAATCGAAGACGATCCAAAACACGTGCAAAGCAAAGCAGCTGTCAACAATTAAGGGAACATTCAAAATGGCCGAGCTTGTCGGCATAAGTGAGAGACATGAGTACCAACATAACGCCACAAAAAATCGAAATTCGAATCTACGTAACCCGCGAAAATTCAAAATTCGCGATAATGTTTGAACACACCTCGTATTTCTTTTTACCGAAAATTGCGCTCTGGCTTTGCCGATCGTCTTGTTCTCCTGCCTCTCTTTGGCTGTTGAGATTGAGTTATTATACCTGTTACACAAAAAGAAAGGGATATATATCGTGTTTGTCAAATTTGAAAGCAATGGAGGGAGGCATCGGAGACCCCATAAAGTGTATATATTCTCGATTAGCTCGATGAGACGAATCGATCTAGCCATGTCCGTCTGTCTGTCCGTCTGTTTCTTGTCTATGCGATTTATTCGATGAAGATATAAAGCTATTATGCTGAAATTTTAAACTTAAGCTTTTCTCGGCAACGACTAAGTTAAGTTTGAATATGAAAAGGCCACATCTATTTAAATCCTATTACACCCAAATCCAATTTATTTTTTTTTGGTTTTTTTGTATTAAAAATAGTAATTATTTATGAATGTACTCGCTCCCAATTGGGAAAAACTTTTCTTTTGTCATCCAGTGTCAAACCAAAGGCGCCACCCCCATGTGTCGGATATTTCAGCTTCGGTTCCATGAATGAATTTTGTAACTCCCCTCGTACGCAACTGCACCCACCAACGTAAACGTTTTTTATTAAAGTTATTAAATTGTTATGGAATAAAGTTTGAGTTTTGTGCACTTGTTATTTTTAATTTATAAAACCAGAACGCGTTTTTATTGTTGAGGTGCATCGAGTGTTTTTTTTGCAGGTTTCATCAATAGCCACCACCAACTGTATGCGCCGGCAAATGTCTGACAAGAAGTTTCAGAACAGGTGGCTTACTTAAAATTTAGATGAGTTGGAGTCAATGGTCCGATACTAGCCAAGTTTAAAAATATTTATATTAAATTTTAAGCTAAATATACAGATACTCGTATAAAAATTAGGAATGTTTGATTAATCGATTAATCAAGAAGCAATCGATTATTTTGTATAATCAATTGATCGAGTAGTTCAAGAATCAATAATTGAGTTCATCAATCAATAATCAGGAAGCTGATATAGGGCAATAGTCTTGGCATTGATTAGCAAGCGTGACAAGAAAGTTTTTTCAAAGTGAGAAGCAAAAAAAAAAAAAAAAAACAAGGAAAAACGTTAACTTCGGTGGAACCGTAGCTAAAATACCCGTTACACAAAACTTTTAATAGTTTAAATGTTCACTTGGCGCTTAGATTAAATTTTACGATGAAATCGATCACATTTATATGGAGGCTTTTTGTAATATTAGCCCGATCTTTACCATATCGATGGAGTTGACATTAGAATTGATTTTACCAAATTTTAATTGAATTCATTCAGAAACAAGGAAAAACGTTAACTTCGGTGGAACCGAAGCTTAAATATCCGTCACACGAATCTTTGAATAGTTTATGTGTGATCATAAGTGGCTTATATACGTTTATAAATATATATTTGGAAAGAATTACTTTTTCATACAAATGTTCGAAAATAATCAATAAGTTTGTATGGGTGCTATAGCTTAAAATGGGCGTGGCACCTTGGTTTTAAGTGAATAGTTTCATTAATAATACCTATTTTAATACAAAAACTCGAAAGTGGGCGGTAAGTTTGTATGGGGACTATAGCTAACAATGGGCGTGGCACCTTGGTTTTGACATTGGATGACATTAGAAGTGTTTTTACCCAAATTTAAGTGAATAGTTTCAAAAATAATACCTATTTTAATACAAAAATTCGAGAATGGGCGGTAAGTTTGTATGGGGGCTATATCCAAAAATGGGCGTGGCAGCTTGGATTTGATATTGGATGACATTAGAAGTATTTCTTTCCAACTTCGAGTGACTACATTCATAAATAATAGCTATTTTCATGCAAAAAATTAGAAAAAAAACGGTAAGTTTGCATAGGGGCTATACCTTAAAATGGGCGTGGCACTTTGATTTTAACACTTGAACTGCTTAGGACTGAGAAAAGCTTAAGTTCCGAGTTTCAGGTCAATATCTTTAAAACTGAGCGAACGAACCGCATAAATACAGACAGACGGACGGACGGACGGACGGACAGATGGACGGACAGACAGACGGACATGGCTAGATCGACTCGTCTCGTCGTGCTGATCAAGAATATACATACTTTATAGGGTCTACGACGTCTCCTTTAATGCGTTACAAACTTTCTGACAAAATGATAATACCCTCCCCCCACTATGTGTGGCGGGTATAAAAAATTAATGTTTTAATACAAAAAATTTAAAAATGGACGGTAAATTTTATTAGGGCTACACCGAAAAATGGTCGTGGCGTCTTGGTTTTGACCCTAGATGACAAAAGAAATGTTTTTACCCAATTGGGAGCGAGTTCATTCATAAATAATTACTATTTTTAAACAAAAAATCAGAAAAAAAGGGGTAAGTTTGTATGGGGCTATACCTAAAAATGGGTGTGGCACTCTCATTTTCGATTTTAACCTAGTCGTTGCCGATAAATCCTTAAGTTCCAAATTTCAGCTATAATATCTTTATATGTTCACCAAAAATGCGTAGAAATTAACAGACAGACAGACGGAAAGACAGGCGGACTGACATAAAAGACAGACGGACATGGCTAAATCACCTCGTCACGTCGAGCAGATCAATAATATATATACTTTATAGGATCTCCGATTCCCCCTTACATGCGTTACAATCTTTCCAGCAAACTATAAAAAGTGCATTTATATAATTTACAGTGAGTGCATCCATAAATAATAGCTATTTTCATTAGGGTTGTATGGGGCCTACACCATAGAGAAGGTCTAATAATAACATACATACAAACTACCTAGGACTGCAAAACAACTTTGTAAATGAATTACCTCGCAACAGACAGACGGACAGACGATTTGTCTTGTTGTGCTGATCATTTATATTTAGACGTTGTAAGATCTAAAACTTTAGAAACTTTCTAGCAAATTGATAATTCCCTCCATACTATGCATGGCGAGTATAAAAATTGTGAAGAGAAAGTGCAATTAATATAAAAAAGTTTAAGAGTATTCACGATCGAAAAAAATCTTCTTAAAATGTTCACATAAGCGACTCAGAAGTTTAAAAAATATGACCAAAAAATAGGACTATGGACTAGAACCATTATTGTTAAACAAATTTTTAACTTTAACACTTTTAACCGAATTTAAAAAAATCAGATTTTCATAACAAGCCTAGTTTTATGTAAATACGATGAATTTAAAAACCTTTTATTAGATTTTTAAATTTTTTATGGACATGATCAATTTTGACGTAATTTAAAAATGAGATAAATTTAGTATCACTCTTTGTAGCAGGTTTTATATCAATTTTCACGATGCTTAAAAAAATCTACTGGATCTGGCGTTGTCCGTCGTACCATTCTCGTATTAAATATTTTACAATTTCAAAAATACTTTTTTTAATAATTGACATTAACCCTTCTGATTCTATAATTTAATATTCGTAATCGGTATTTAGATGTAGCAATAACATAAAAATTCGAGCAATTCTTGCTCTTCTATACTTTACTTTTTCGAGAAAGTGTTGTATGGCCAAACTATGTATATAATATATATTTTTTCTGTTGACACTATATGCAAAAATTATGCGCAAAATTTGTCTCTGAGTGTGAATTTTGCATGAATTTTTTATATACAATCTACATTTTTTTTTTTTGTATTTTGAAATGCGTTTCAAATATTTGCATTAGAGCTTTTTCATGTTTTATTTGCCTGAGCCGATAGTACAATAGTATGACAGCAATAACAATAAAAACAACAAAAACAATAACAACAACAACAAATTGTTTACCATTGAAATTATACAATTTACACTTTTGGACAGCAAACAAACGAGAACTTATTTTGAAACAAAAATTTTACTAAACTCAAACTCTGACCTTAAATGCTTTCAGTTGTAGTTGTAGTTCAATTTATACCCATGCCCTTTGTTTGTCTAAAATTTTGCAGCTCAGGTGCAGCCGACTATTAATTCTGACAAAAATCAACAAAATATTATGTACCTTCTTATTGTACTGTATTGTATTGTAGGCATATACCTACAAATATATTTAGTATAGTATTGTATTGTATTTATTTGACAAACTGTTATAGGCTTATTCTCTGGTAATTACGATACAAATAGTACAATACACACAACATAGTACTACAGATTGCAATGTAAGCAACTTTTTACTCATTTCTTCATTTACTGTAGTTATTTTTGTTCTATTTAAAAATTATTTATTTATTTGATTTACTGAAAAAAAAATGTATAAAAGTAAAGCAAAATGCAAATAAAAACTTTATACAATAATGCGACATTGGCAGTAAATACAATATTTGTGTAATAGTCACAATAAAAATGAGAGAATGTATAAAATTTTAGTAAAAATATTACGCATACGCAATGTGGTTCTGGTGCAATGTATTTCTGTGAAAATATATTTGTAGCATTCATATTGAAGTTTTTTTTTTTTTAAATATTTGAATAGATTGGTTATAATTATTTTAAATGTGCTAAAATACAAATATACAAACAGACGAAAATCTCCGAATTGAGTGTTTCTACTTAAAGTGATTACCGAAATTAGAGCTTCTAGATTAATCATTTTAGGTTCATTTTTGCTTGAAATGGATGTTGAGTAATTTTATGATTTTTTTATACAATTACATCTCGGTAAACAGCAATGAATTCTGTTTAAGTGTCTTCAGCAAGAATAGAATAATAATAATGCAGAACAAACTAACCAAAAAAAAAATGCATTTGATGCCTCAAAACTACTAAGATGAAATTTGAAATTTAAGTTTTTCGCTCCAACGACTAAATCAAGTATGAAAATGAAAGTACCACGCCTATTTTAGTATAGCAACCAAACAAATCTAACACTTATTTTTATGAAAATGGTTGTTGCATTGACTCAAATTGGGTAAAAACATCTCTCAACTAATGACATCCTATTTATACACTACCCATTTTCCAATATTTTCAAGAACGTTATTGTTAAAATTGTATATCAATAAAGTGCCTAAACACGGGTTGTGTGAGACTATATCTGGAAAGTTTATTCCAAGCCACTTATTATCACTCATAAAATAATGGGGAAGAACGTTTATTTTCTTCCTTGTTTAAATTTATTTCGCACAAAAAATGTTCTTTTAATATTGTATATATGAGGTTTTGGCGATGATGATATTGTTTTCTCCGTGGGTTGTTCATACTCGTCTGCCTTATCATCATTATCGGAGCTGTACAAGAGATTGTTTGACAAATCTCTTTAACCGGGTCTTCAGTGTTTTCACTTTCATATTCGATTAGTTTGAATTTCGTCAATGTACCTGTTCTGCAACATTCCTTGTCAGATAATTGCCGGCGAATACAGTTGGGGTGGATATTGGTGACACCAGCAAAGAACCACTCGTTCGATGTACATCAACAATAAAAACGTGTTTCGATTTTATAAAAAGTATAACGAACGCACATCTCGAACTTTATTTTGAACAAGAAGGTACCCGCGGCTTTGCTCGCTTTTTTTTTTTTGCTTTTCTTTGGTGTCAAAAAATGTTGGTTCAAATTTTGGAAATCCCCTAAAACGACACTTAACCATAATTCAAATGCGCCGAGTTTCAAGCTCTACGGCCCTATTCAATCCAAATTTGTAACTTTTTTCACCTGTAATAAAAAAAAAAAATTTGGTCAAAAATTTAAATTGAAAATATTTTTTAACCATCTATCAAATGAGCCCAGTTTCAAGTCTCTACGTTTAATCACTCCAAAGATATGGCTTTTCCGGTTTTAAGGCCCCATTAGGCCCAGGGTCAAAAAAATTTTTTCCTTTCTCCTTTCTGACCACATCTATGATGGGAGCAAGAAAACAAAAAAAAGTTCAAATCGGTCGAGTCCTTCTCGAGTTTTAGCGTTGTTAATGCACAGCTATTCGTTTGTATATATTATATATAGACTATTAATTTTTATATATAATATTATATCTATATATATAAAAGAAAGTCGTGTTAGTGTTAGTTGGTAAGGAGGTAGCTTAGAGCCAGGAGACGGACATAGGATACTTTTTATCCCGTTCGACAGCGTTCCCGGAATTTGGACCTGGGACCCATATGTAAACCCAATATAGATTTTTTTGACCAATTCTTTTTTATTTTTATTACAGGTGAGCACTTAAACGGGATTTTAGAAAATTTTGACCCAGGGCCTAATGGGGCCTTGAAACAGGAAAAGCCATATCTTTGGATTGAATAGACGTAGAGACTTTAAACTGGGCTCAATTGAAAGATGATTAAAAAACATTATTAGCGTTCAAGGTGTTCAAGGGATTTCCGGAATTTGGACCTGGGACCCATATGTGGATAGAATATAGATTTTTTGACCAATTTCTTTTATTTTTATTACAGGTGAGCACTTAGACGGGATTTTAGAAATTTTTGACCCGGGGCCTAATGAGAGCCTTGAAAAAAAAGTCATACATTTGGATTGAATAAACGTAGAGACTTGAAACTGGGCGTTTTTGAATGATAGTTAGTCGTGTTTATGGGATTTCCAAAATTTGAACCCACATTTTTGAACAATTTATATTTAGCGCCCAAAGAGAAGAAAAAAAAAAACATAAGCAGAGCCGCGGGTACCTGCTAGTATATAGATAAAATAACAATTTAATTTTAAACTTTAGTAAAATAAGTAGGGGGAGTTGTAATTTTTTATACTGGTTACACATTGTGTAATCAGGTATATTCAGTTGGTCGGGAAGTTTGTAACTCATTAAAGGAGACATCGTAGACCCCATAAATTATATATATTCTTGATAAGCTCGATACCCGTCTGTCTGTCTGTCTATCTGTCGGTTGCGAGGTGATTCATTGCTTCAGTTTTAAAGATATTGAGTTGAAATTTAAGCTTTTCTCAGTCCTAGGTAGTTAGTATGTTTAATTCAGATTGAAAACTATTTTTTTTATGAAAATAGGTATTAATTATGCTTATATTCACTCCAAATTGTGTAGAAACTGTTCTTATGTCATCCAAAGACACAACAAAGGTGCCACGCCCATACGAATTTTCCACCTATTTTCGAATTTTTGTATGAAAATAGCTATTATTTTTGAACGTACATATTCACTTCAAATTGAGTAAAATCTCATCTAATACTATCCCATGTACACACCACCGATATGGTACTGATCGGACCATTATAAGTTATAATTTATAACGTATAGCCCTATACAAATTTACCTCTTATTACTCCACCCATCCCATCTTGAAGTTCCATTGTATCTAAGCCACTGATTTTTTAAACGATAAAAGTAACTTCTTTAAACGTATAACTTTTACCAACGCGGCTGAAAGAAATTCATAATAGAGCTTTGAATTAACCTGCTCAGACTGCAAAAAAAAGAAACAGCCCTCAGGTTATTTCGTCAAGGTACACTTTTTCTGTTAAACAATTAAAAAATTATAAAAAACGAACGCACACTTTGAACCTAATTCACTCTGAAAAAGCAACAATTTAATTTTAAAACTGAATATAATAAGTAAGAATAGGTAACTTAAATACTAAAACAACTGAATCTCAACAACCAAAGAGAGGAGGCAGGAGAGCAATTTTGGTGTAAAAGAAATATTCGACGAATTTTTAATTGGCTGTACCTAATTTAGCTTCAGATTCAGTATCTGAAGAACCTATTTTTTTGGAAATTAATGAAACTAACTCACAAAAAAGAATCGAAAAAAAAAAAAAAAAAAAAATATATTTGTAAATTTATGAAAGTAACATCAGGAAAAGTATAATTTTATCATGTTTTTAATAGGCGAAGGTGGAAAGTTTTGGTCACGGGAAATGGCGGGTCGTCGCAATATCTTTATTTATATTTTTTATCAAAAAACATAGGATTTATTGTAAACTTTTGTTGCGTTGTAGCGCTGAAAACTACCATCAGGTTCATAGGATTTAGTGCTTGAACCATCCCTTTTGTATATTGGTAATATTCAAAACGGTGAAAACTCGTGGAGGTAAATGGTGAAATATTTTCAAAAAAGACATTCCAGTGATTCCTTGTCATCTACAGCTGACTGTTTGAAATCTCTAGTGTAACTAGATGAATTTATTTTTATCATATGAATAGGTACTAGTTTTCCCTCTCCATTACCTGTTGCTAATACATAACATTTTTTTCTGTCTCTGGAGTTATTTTCGCGAATCAATATAGGCCTTAAAGTGATTCCAGTAAAGGTCTCTAATATTGTCTTCCCATACTATTTCTTGCGGCATAGACAACATTTTATACTTTATGTTGTTAAATTTCTATGCGTTAATCTTGTCTTTAGGATACAACTGCATTTGCCTTGACATAAATACAATAAAGAAGAGTTATGTATGCTCTGTTTACTTGTTTTTTAGGTTTTTTTTTTGGTCTTTGCAGTGAAGTTTGTTGTTAGAGCGCTTAAAGTTGTTGATATTGTTGTTAGTAGGTTTTTGTTGTTGTTGTTGTTGTTGTGGTTCTTGTTGTCAGTATGCAATTTATTTTGTCAAAAGCATTACAATGGCATGCCAGTCATTCAACTCAATTTTATTTATTATTATATACAACGGCAACGAATGAGTTAAAGCTACAAGCTATGCTATAACAACAACTGAGACAAAGACATAAGAATATGCATTCATCTATTTAATTAATAACAAACACTACAGTACAATGACAGTAAAAATAAAAATATTATAAAAAAAAAAAATAAATAAATGTATAAATAATATGAAGAGAATGATTCTATTTGTGGTATGTGTGAAACTTAAATACGCTGCAACAATTTATAGCAATGCGGCCGAATGCATTTTGAGCCAATCGAAACAATCCAGACCTTCAAAAATAAGAAAAAATTGAAATGAAAGAAAAATTGAAAATGGAATATATTCTGAATTTATTTATAAGAATTAGAAGTGTTGATAAAACTAGTGATTTTTGAGTTGCAGTGTGATTAGCGACTACGACTTGAAAATCGCGGTTATATCACTATTCGCAAAAAATCAATCAGCGATTACTAAACAGGTTCCCTGTTCGTAAAGAGTGATGTGATGCCGAATCAAGTGACTGGCAATTGTACAACTATGGTGTTCAAGCGAATATTAATGGTTCGCGAAGAGTGATAAAACCACCAATCACTGAAAACTGAACAGTTTTATTGTTCGCGAAGAACGATACACAAAATTGCCGATAACTGAACGTGTACACTGAGAAACCAGAAAATCTCAAATCACTACTTTCATTCGCATTGCGACATAGTGATTTTTAAATCACTGTGAAAAAATCACCGATAGAATTTTTTTTTTTGCCTACACTAGAACTTAGTATGTACTCTTTTTGTATATTATAAGCGAAGAGTATCTTTAAAATGAGTTAATATGAAATGCAAAAACGCTAAAGAATAGTGAAATATTTAGACTAAACTAGGACAAGAATAATAGTAACCGCATTGACTACAACAATAGAACTACTTTGTATATGCGTTCAAAAAAAGTAGTTAGTACAGAAAGCAAACTAGTTGAGTTGAGGCACGCGGTTGGTTTATGAAATTTTACATAAATTAACTTCATATATTTATTAAAATAATGAAAGCAAACCGAATGAATAAATGAATGAGTAAATGGGCGGAAGGCTTCAACATTGTTGGGCGTATTTTGCATCGTGTAAAAAAAAAAAAAAAGAAAAACATGAATTGACAAAAATTTATGAGACATGCAGACAATGTAAAGCTGTTTGTTGTGAAAGATATAAATGAAGCGGCACTGGAATGAGTGAAATATAAATGAAAGGAATTGAAAGGAAAATTGGAGAGAAAAATAATAATACTTCTGCATAAATGGGTAGAGTTTGGCTGCATCCAATAAGGATAACGAGAGTGGTGTCATATAAAATCGAAAACCACTTTCAATAAAGATGCGAGGAAGTTCTTGCAAAATGTTATTGAATTTATTAGTAAAGATGCTTGTAAATATACGACTTAAGCAGAACAAATGTTTTTTTTCTTCTTCTACAAACTATTTTTAGAGCTAGGCTTAGATAAGCGCTGAAAAAGTGATAGCATTGAGGATCATGCATTCAACATCTGGAAGAGGTACAGGGTCACATCTAGAAGTATAGAGTTATTAAAATTGATGTTTAAGAAAGCTTGGAATGGAGTCGTCTGATTCTATCTTTGAAGTTATGTTTGTTTTGGAACATGTATTCTCCTTGGTGAAGAGAGAGTCGTGTGCGTATTTGACAGACTGGTTGAGTAGTTAAACTCTGCATTCGACCAATTATTACCCAAAAATTTCATTATATTTAAGCACACAATCACAACGTTGCCCCCAATCCAATATTTGCTCCTGGCTGCCTGTGGTACCAGACATTGAACTATACCGTACTAACAAATTATGTTCCTAACAACCCAGGACTGGATGGGTACCCACGTTGAGTTATATTATTTGTAGATTATGAAAAATGACAAGAATTCAATAAGATATATGTTTGGAAATTGTCCAGTAATTACCTCTACGAGCTTTCGACGACTTGAATAATATAAAATAGAAGAAGAATAATTCAACAAGGGATTTTTAGGAACCAATTAGTTACTTTCCGACTCAGATCAAGAAGATGTCACAATAGGATCGGACATGGTTATAGTAATTACTATTCCAAAATTGTCAGAAGAATGATTGTAAAGCTTGAATATTTTCTAAGCACTATGTGGAAAGAATAGATTGAGTTTTCAAATCATTTCCAAAAAGCTAGAATGGTGCTTAAAAGTAGTAAGACTAATCGTTTAGATCTTTCCCGGGCATTAGGAATCGGTCGATTTTATAATTGATTAATCAACGATCAATCTGTTATTTGTATAATCAAATGATAAGTTAGTTGAAAAATCAATAATTGATTAACCAACTGATAGTTTAATCAATAATCAAGTAGTTGATAGAGGATAGACGACAGTCTCGGCATTGATTAGGTAGTGTGATAAGAAAGGTTTTTCTAGGTGAGGAGCAAAAATATTGTAGAAGATCTTAACTTTTCATCTATCTTGCGTTATGCTAAGATTATAAATATAATAACAGAAAAAAATTGTATAAATTGTAAAAATTGTAATCACGATTAATCAACAACAATCGATTTATTTTTACAATCATCAACAATCGATTATTTTCAACAATCACACACCTCTAGGAATCGGTCCATTTTTTTTTCGTTAAGTTGGTGGGACCCTAATTGACATCTATGTGTCAAATTTTTTGGACCATAGCGTCAGTAGTTAATGAGGCATACGTTTTTTTCAGTCAACAACAAAAAACATTTTTCGATTTTTACAATGAGTGAAAAAATTATACAAAAAAAGTTAAATAAACTTTGAATTAAAAATGGGTTTTCGGCTAACCAATCATTAGATATTAAAAAACCATTTTGACGTTGAGCGTCCTGGATGAGAACCACGTCAATCAGATCAGAATTTAGTGCTCAAATATCGTCGATTGACAATTAGAGACCTTGTTGACATCACCAACGTATCATTTGGTTCAATTCAATCAATTTTGAAAGACCAATAAGCTCTCAAACACGACTCAACTAGTTTGGTATCGAAACAGCTCAATTGTTAAAAAAATAGTTGTGTTAGAGTCTGTAAAACCATGATTTCTGGCTATCATAGCGTCATCAAACGCCTTATTTGCTGATAATGAGACATGGATTTATGCATACGTCCCTGAAGATGTGAACCAAGTGAATCAAGTGAATAGCGTGCCAAAGCGGAGCCGAGACCAAAAAAACCACGCCAAAGCATATCGAAAATCAAGGCCACGTTGACAATTTTTTTCGATTATCGTGGTGTGGTGCATTAGATTCCTTCCGTCGGTCCAAACTTAATATTAAAGAATATTATTTGGGAGTTATGCATCGTTTGAGGAAAGCAGTTCGTCAAAGAGAACGAAATATGGGGTGGCAACTCTTGGTTTCTTCACCACGATAACGGCTTTGGCTCTCCCTGACTTTTTTCATCAAATATTCAACGCATATCGCACCCGCCTAAATCTATTTTATATAAGAATCGAAAAGGGCCCTGAAGGCGATTCCGGAAATCGATTTCAATAACTGTTTTATTTAAAAAGTCTTACTAGTTTTTCAAATCGACTTTTTCCACTCTGTCGATAATATATTCATAACTTTTCATTCCACTCTCTCTCATTTGAATTTTCTCCATGACCAACACTCCCAAAAAAAAAGACCAGAAAAAATGTAATGGCAACATACAATAGAACATGTCAGTTACAATGAATGAAGAAGTACTGTAGCTGTAGAACAGTTCACAATGATGTACCCGATGATGTTGCTGATGTGGACGATGATGCTGTTGCAGTTATTCTGGTGCAATCTAACTCAAACCTTAAAGCAGCTTTATGCTTGGCACATATGCATTTTATGCACTCGCGTCTGCATATGAATAAAAGCGTATGACAAACAATAAAGGATATCAGACAGATACATACACTCACACATTCAAACACATATAAACGAATATATACTAGCAGCAAGGGTCATAAAATCCCTAACAATCCTACTGCTAACATGAACTGTTGCAGTAGTAGTATGAAAAAGTGGTGGGTGGGCAGTAGTAGTAGTCTTGTCTGACAGCCTTACAAGCAACTTATCTCGCCTGCTTTTGGTATCATTGATGTCAATGCCGTCGCCGTCACTGCTGGTTTAATCTGTGTCAAAAGGCGTGAGTTATTACAAGACTCTGATATACTATGAATGAGTACACACATACACACACACATACACATATGATCTGCATATGTAAGCTAACGCACTAAGAGATTGTGCGCAATATCTTGTGCATATGATGTGGTGCCATAAGTTTCTGATAGTCAACGTGGTCGTCGTCGTTTATTCATTTTGTCCTTGTAGAAGTCAGCAGCAAAAACTAGCACCAGCACCACCACCATTCATACAGATTTTATCATCACCAAGTAACGCAGTTGTCAAACTGCAAAAGTGCAAAGACCAATGAAAGAGATTCATAGATAAGGCACAGTGTGAAAAGTCAAAGGATTATCTACTTCTGCTGCTGCTGCTGTTCTTATTTTTAAGAAACTATACAAGGACTTATGCTGCGACAAGCGTTCGTTCATATTAAATGAATTGAATCGAACTATTGTTTGTGCATTAATCGCATTTGGTAATCACATTTAGGAATATTTGCTCATTTTTTGAAAGAGATTTAAATGAAAGGAGGCAAGGAGAAATAGTGAGACCAATGGAGCTCATTTTTAAGCAAATGTTTGTGTAGTCTTAAATTATGTAAACAAATATAAGAATTTTATAATTTGAAATGTTTATGAATTGTTTCATTGGATGAATTAAGACATGTCTATGGCAAGTTTGGAATAAAAGAACACCGAATATTTATTGTAATTTGACTTAAAGATAGATACTTTTCAGCAGAGCATCTATATTAAATCTATTTGGTAAAGGTAGTACATCGCTGTATATCGAGTTCAATGCTTTAAATGAATAAAATTAGTAAAATTAAATCATTATTGGGCTATTCTCAATATATAAGCTGGCTCTGGTTTGCATTTATAAATAAAGGGTGATTTTTTAAGAGTTATGTTTTTCAGGGTAGCAGCACTGGTTTGTAATGGCGTCCAAACGTCAACTCGAGCAAAAAATTGAGACAAGAATTCTATGCTGATCTTCATAACGAAAAGTACATCCATGCAAAATTTAAATTATTTTTGACGATTTTGCTGGATGTTATAGACAAATTAATTTTTGCTAATCTCACTTTTGAGTACAATTTCAATTTATTTTAAATTTAAAAAAGTCCTCTCCTGCAAAACTGTAAAATCAGACGATGAAGCTCATTTCTTGCTCAAAGGAAACGTAAACAAGCAAAACTGTCGCATCTTGGGTGATGAACAGCCACATGTCATATGTTACAAAAATTACCGACGCATCCCGAAAAAACAGCGAAGTTTGGTGTGGTTTATAGGCTGGTGGTATCATCGGTTTATTTTCTTCAAATAGATACTATATATTCTTGATCAGCTCAATAAGGCGAGACAATCTAGCCATGTTCGTCAGCCTGCCTATCTGTCTGGTGCGTGGTGATTAATTCGTTCACTCTTAAAGATATTAAGCTGAAACTCGATATTTATTCTCTTCTCGGTCCTAAGGTGTTTGTATGTTAAAATTAGAATTCCATGCCCATTCGAAGGTGTAGCCCACAGACAAATTTCCACTATTTATGTATTTATGCAAGTATTCACAATAAATTGGATGAAAACACTTCTAATGTCATCTAATGTCAAATCCTGGGTGCAACACCTATTTTTATGTATAGCCCCCATACAAACTCAACGCCCATTTAAAATATTTTGTATGATAATTGATATTATTTATGAATGTATTCACCTAAATTGGATTAAAAAAAACTTGAAATGTCATCCAATAACAAATCCACTCCCCATTTTTAGGTATAGCCTATTTTCGAATTTTGTATGAAAATAGGTATTATTTATGAATGTATTATCTTCAAAGTGGGTAAAATACATTTTATATCACCTTAAGTGCGCACAACCGATATGATACGGATCGAGCCACTAAAACGTATATCCCCTTTATTAACTTAACTTCTAACTTCCTGATTTTTTCAAGAAAATTATTGTTATATCTGTTTTTATACCCGTTATACACAGTGTAGTCCGAAAGTTTGCAACGCATTGAAGAAGGCATCGGAGACCCCATAAAGTATATATATTATTGATCAGCTCGATGAGACGAATCGATTTAGCCATGTCCGTCTGTCTGTCTGTTGCGATGCTTCTAGTTACAAACTTACCGCCCATTTTCGAATTTTGTATGAAAACATTTATTATTTCTCAATGAATCCAATTAAAATTTGGTAAAATCAATTCCAAAGGACGCCTAAGTGAACACAATCGATATGGTAAGGATCGGGCTAATATTACATAAATTACATAAATTACATATCGGTGTAATGATGTATCTTTTCGAGTATTAAGGTGATTTCGGTGCGATTCACATCATGTATCACATCGTTGCTGTGTGTCTGGACATAGTCGTTCAACCAGGCGAAACCACCACTATTATAAAAGATATTTAATTAAGTTAAAATTCATTTCATTCAATTTTAGATTTAGCAACTGTCTCTGTCAAGAATGGTGCTCCCTCATACATTTGGCAATGTCTCGGAACAATCAGCCATTTGTTTCACAGTGATAATCATTCAATACTCTTCTTCGCTATGCACATGCCGAACGTAGCAATATGGTGGTAAAAGGTGCCCATGTTCGATGGTGTAATCTGGGTAATTCTTAGTTTTGGCACTTAGGTACCTCTTTTTCTGTATCCTCTACAATAAGACGGCAATTGATGTCGTTATGTCGGGACAACTCTTCTTGAAACTCCTGTAACAAACTTTAAATATCATCCAGCAATGCGCCCAGTTAGGGTTTCAATGGAGTTTAACCAATTGCATATTGTTACCATGTTTTTGAGACTAGTAAAGCAATATTCGTTTAAAAGACATTCTCAAACTTAGATGCCAAAAAATATAGCTTTGTTTTTTTTTTTTTTTTTTAAATATTAAAATATTTACATTTCTTAGTTTTAGTAAACCACTTAATACCTCAGCCATTCCATAATCACAATTTATGTGCAAATATTTTCGCATTTTCAAATATTCTCGAATATAAAATAAAATATTTTGTCAAAAATAATATTGTAAGGTATAGAAAAAGAGATTTTATCACAAAGAATGCTAATTGCATAAGCATGTTTAAATGCCATTAAAAATTGTATCGATACAAAAAGTCAGCATGCTTTTTGCCTTTGTACTACAAAAAATAAATAGAAAATACAACTTGCTAATAAGTATAAAGTTTAATAATTCGAAAATGAATGGAATTACATATTCGTTTGAACGTGTGCAGCAAACAAAATGATTAGAATAGAGAATAGAAAAGCGTTGTGCTCTGAATATAAAGTTAACAGGACATCCTCGAACAAATACGAATATCTAACGGCAGTCAGAGCAACTTCCGCTTCCGGTTTGAATACTTTTTTTTTTATTCCAAACATTACTTTACAACTTTCTACAACTTTTAGTTTTTTTTTTTTTTTTTTGCTACCAAATCAAATGAATCTGTACAAGTCTGAACCTGCTATTACTGCTTCTGCTTTTGGTCGTTTCTGTAGAACATCTCGTCGAGTCGACGTCGACATCGTTATCGTTTAGCTAATGAACTTATTTTGCATTTTGAATTGGAAATTCAGATTCAAATATTGGCTTATTACAATTGACGACTGTTAAACAATCGATAGCATCAAAGCTAATTGTAAGTAAAAAGTAAAATTAAGTGTGTACTTTCACTGTAAATGTTTGTAGAGAGTTTTCGTTTAGGAGAAAGGAAGGGAGGAAGGGTGGTAGAAAGAAAGTATGGTGTATTTTGCGGTCATTAATTAATTTACTTTTCTATTATAATTGTATGTTGCTATGAGGGTGTACATGGAAACTTTTCTATTTGAACTGAAACTGTAGTAGTGGTGTGTGTGTTTAAGTAGTTCAATTAAATTGTGCATTTGCTATTAGATTTTTTTGTATTTTCTCTTACGTTGATCCCATTTGAATCTCTAAATGCATATCCTATACGAATACTGATTTAATTTACTTGTCTGCTTTTTATACTCAATTGTTATGCAGTTAGTTTCTCTTAAGTAAATGTGCTTTTCTAATATGAAGGTACATACTTAAATAAGAGTTAATAGGAAAACTGTAGTTTGATTAAAAAAATTTTTCCCCGAAATTCGAAAAAAAACTATTGTTAGCCCCCCTCTTAAAATGCATAGTTTAATTTTCAAAGTAGTTAACAAACAGGACGTTCATTCTAAAAGCCGCATTTTTAAAATTTTTGCATAGCATCTTTAATGGAAGCTGCACATAAGTCAAATATCGATAGCGGCACATAAGCAATATGTATATCGGCCGCTACATCTCTAAAAAAAGCTTTTAAGCTTTTAGATTAGAAGGAAAAATATATATACTGAAATAGATAATCTTTAACTTGTTTAGTAACTAGTTTAGAGAACAAAGCAGATCCTGGGAT
>JAEIFJ010001900.1:0-48635 GCA_018903435.1 Leucophenga varia | reverse complement strand
TTCCAGGTGTATATTTTTAATCCGTGTTCCTTAAATCTTTTCCGGGTTTGTCTCATGAGAAGCTTATTTAACGGTAGTTGGGGCCTCCAGAATCCATGCCCCTGTCGCGGAGTTCACTACGGGTGGAATTTCACTTCTGTCTGCAACCTAGAGTACTTCTGTTTCTTCTAGCCGTCTTATCCATGGTTCGTTTGTTCTTATGGTAACTTATTTTCCGGTTGAGGGGACCAATACCCCCGCGAAACCAACCTCATCCTGAGGGTTTGTCGCTTTAGGCGGCTTTTACGTATTTATAACGCCGACTTTTATGTGAATTTTTGTCGAACAGTTATTCTTTGTTGGAATACAAAAATGTTCTACTTACCTGTTTGCATAGAAAGGTGAAACTGACAATAAGAAACTCTCTTGAAGCGAGTGATTGAAGCACTGATATGTTACAAGTAATAGGCACTAAACGATCTACGCGGCTTCCACGGTCACTTTGTAAACAATTACACGCTCCTACACTATCCTCTAAGTTGCCGAATTGATTGTGTAGAATTCAAAAATAAAATAAGTGAACCCAAACTTTTGAACGGTAGTGTATGCCCGATCCATGTCATCGGTAGTATATTCATAGAATGACATTAGAAGTGGTTTTACCCAGAGTGAATATATTCATAAATAAGAACTATTTTAAACAAAACTATAAAATGGGCGTTATGTTTGTAAGGGGCGTGGTACCTTGAATCAAAAAAGATTAAGTTTAAAATTTAAAGTCAATTTCTTGTCTTGACGAGCTGATCAATAATATATATATATACCTAGTAGGGTCTCCGATGCTTTCTTTATTGTGTTACTAACTCTCCGACATACTGAAAATACCCTTCACACTATGTTTGGCGGGTATAAAATGGTAAAGAGTTTCCAAAGGACACATCTGCTATCACGTCCATTACCTTGCAGACCATCTTATTAAAATAAACAAGGAAAAACGTTAACTTCGGTGGAACCGAAGCTTAAATACCCGCCACACGAATCTTTGAATAGTTTATGTGCGATCATCAGTGGCCTATACACATTTATAAATGTACTTTTTCAAACAAAAGTTCGGGAATAATCGGTAAGTTTGTATGGGGGCTATACATAAAAATGGGCGTGGCATACTGGTTTTGGAACTGGATGATATAGGAGGTGTTTTATTCAATTTTGAGTGAATACATTCATAAAAAATACCTATTTTTATACAAAAATTCGAAATGGGCGGTAAATTTGTATGGGGGCTAAACCTAAAAATGGGCGTGGCACGTTAGTTTTGACATTAGAAGACATAAGAAGTATTTTTACCCAATTTGGAGTGAATACATTCATGAATAAAAGCTATTTTCATACAAATAACCTAAAAAAAAAGGTAATTTTGTATGGGGGCTATACCTAAAAATGGGCGTGGCACTTTCATTTCCATACTCGTTATAGTCGTTCGAGAGAAAAGCTTAAGTTCTAAATTTCAGCTTAATATCTTTTAAACTGACCAAATAAGCTGCGAAGAAACAAACAGACGGACGGACAGACGGACATGGCTAGATCGATTCGTCTCGTCGAGCTGATCAAGAATATATATACTTTATGGGGTCTCCGATGCCTCCTTTAATGCGTTACAAACTTTCAGACAAACTGAATATACCCTTCACACTATGTGTGGCGGGTATAAAAATGCAAACTAAGACAACTACCGCTGGCTGGGTCTAACGCCAAACGCAGGATAGATATTCTCAAAAATTTTTGATAAAATTTTTAAATTCTCAAAAATTTTTGATAAGATTAATTTTCTAAAAGCTTTTGTTAACCTTTTTCCCCATTCTAAATATTTGATATACAGAAAAAAAAAAAAAAAAATTAATTCTGACTTCCATTAAAGCTAGATATTCTTGACTTTCGCCTAAAGCATTACACATAGTTAAAGCTTCTGTTTCTTCGATAAGGTCCCCTAATCCAGATACCACAGGAATAGTCGAAGCGACTAAATTATGACGCTGGCATAATTCATATACAAATATACCTAATTACCAAAACCACAGTATGTTTGTTACTGACACCTGGAACGACTCTACAGGAGAAGGAAAAACACAATAAACTCTGCAGTTGTTTTAGTTTTTGATACAAATAAATTAACTTCGTTTTAATTGTTAAAACTACTAAATTCAATAGCACATTTATCTATATATATTATATTTGGTCTGATCAATTCAAGCCCCCATACAAAGTTTCTTTCACTCCAAATTGCATAAAACACCACTAATATTATCCTATGTACACACTACCGATATGATAATGATCGGGCGACTATAACATAAAAGCCCTATACAAACTTACCTCTCATTTTCTGATATGAAAATTACTGTTATATTTGCTGTTTTTACAATTTGATACCAATATTGTGCATAAACTTCAGCTGTAACAGACCATTGACCCCCCACCATCCCTTCTCGAAGTTCACATAAGCTATTAAAAAATTCCTATGAGAGCTATTTTAGTTTCGGTTCAACTGAATTCAACTTTTTTCCTTGTATTTTTATGATTTTGAATCTGCTGAATTAGATTTCCAAGTCCAAGTTCATTTTATTATATTACGTCAGGTTATTGACAGGTTTTGTCTGTCTGTTATTTGAAAGTTAGTCGTTGACTGAAAAATGAAAAAAGAAATGATCGGTGCGTTTTGTAGGTATTATTTATCCGATAATTTCTTTAATCATTTTTCAGTCAACAACTAACTTTCAGTTTTGTTTAACCGTTATTCTCCTCTTCTTATTAAAACAAAAAACTTTCCTGGTATCGATAGATAGTGTTTATTTAACTAAGTTATTGTGCTTAATATGCCGTCCCACGGGCAAATCGCATTGCACTGCTAAGTAAAAGCTCCAATAATAAAGATTAAAACAAATGTAATGAAACCTTTCCCGGAATTACCACCTACAACAAATCAAAATCCAGACAAAAAAGCAATCTCGATTTATTCATGTTTTGCAAAACATCGCTCTCTTAAAATCATCAGCAAAAAAATTATATCAATATCTGAGTAACGTTATGGCAGTTTGCTGCTTTTGGTTGAGGACAAAGTTATTGCTGAAAACTTCAGTTCATCTAAAAAACTGGCTGCCATCTGTAAAATAAAACTTCGTATCACAATTCCTTGAACTTCTGCAAAGGAACTGTTTTTGCACCTTATCTTAAACATTCCTGACGAGGAAATTGTCGAAGTGCTGGAATCCGAAGAAGAGGTTGAAGTTTACAAAGTTGCTAAAACAATTGAAGGCAAAAGCTGGATCACTGCAGCTTACTAATTCTCTTCCACCTCCCGCAAAAAATTAACATTTCATGAAGAACAGTCTATGTAAGAGAGTATATCCCAAATCCAATGAGTTTCTAAAATTGCCAATTGCTAGGTCATTTAGCTTAATACTGTCTATCTGCGAGATATGTAACTTGGAACCTCCTTCACCCACACCTTGTTTACGTACATTTTTCGCAAATTGTGAAGGGAACCATGCAGCTTATGGTAAATACATTAAAGCCTAACACGTACGAAGTTTTCTCAAAAAACTAAGATTCTCAATCCGCAAACCCAACAAAAGTGAGCGGAAAAAATAAACCAAATAATCAAACTTTACCAATTCCATCAAACCATCCAACACAAACTTTTCAACAAATGCACTTAATGCACACACATCTTAATCGATTGCCCTACATGGCGAAAGCAACAATAACTTCTTATCTGCCAACACTCTCTTGTGCAGCGATCGCTCACACTATCTTCTGAAGCCCTCGACAACGTGATGGCTTAAGATGAGTATGAAAATAACCGTTCAAATTTTTATTAAAATAATTGCAAAAATCATTTAACTACTGATGATGTGAACAAATTACAAATTAAAAATAAAAATAATACAACTCTAATCAGCAATGAAATGTTAGAAAAATAAAGCTCATTTTCAGAAAGTAAGAGCTTTACAGAGCTTTACTTTATTTTCACCAAATTTAATTCACAATGACTGGTTTCATTCTTTGTGGAGTAAAGTTTAACAAAAGGAAGCAAGTTTACTCTTGTAATTACACAAAGTAATTCTTATAGTTACTCTTAATCTTCTAATATAACTATTATACCGGTTACACTAGTGTAAACAGGTATATTCAGTTTGTCGGAAAGTTTGTAACGCATTAAAGGAGGCATCGTGGACCCTATAAAGTATATATATTCTCGATCAGCTCGATGAGACGAATCGATCTAGCCATGTTCGTCTGTTTGTTTGTTTCTACGCACTTTTTTCGATGAAGATATATAGATATTACGCCAAAATTTGAAACTTAAGCTTTTCTCGGCAACGACTACTTTGTATGTTAAAACCAATGAATGTATTCACTCAAAATTGAATAAAAATACTTCTATTGACATCCAATATCAAAAACAAAGTACCACGCCCATTTTTAGCCCCCACACAAATTTACCGCCCATTTTCCAATTTTTTAATAAATATTGGTATTATTTACTTACTTACTCCATATTGGGTAAAAACTATTCTAATATCATCCAATTCCAAAACCAAGATGCCACGCCCATTTTTATGTATAGCCCCCATACAAACTCACCGATTATTTGTGAACTTTTTAACTATTTTCGTCTATATATTTATAAATGTATAAAATCCACTAATGATCACATATAAACTATTCAAAGATTCGTGAGGCGGGTATTTATGCTTCGGTTCCACCGAAGTTAACGTTTTTCCTTATTTTTTCTCTTAATTTGTTCTCTGAATGAATAATTACAAATGTAATATGTTTACAAAAAACTCATTGTACAGCTAATTTCATGCTAAATGTTTTTTTACCCTTCTAAAGAATTTTGCGTTTTGGCTATTTCCATAAAGTTTCCAACTTTCTATATACAGCCATAGTCAAATGTTATTACACAACCAAATTTTTTTTTGCACATTCAATAATTGACCAAGTTATTTAACTTTTTCAAACAAATTTTTTTTAAAAAATTTATGTTTTTAAATTCTTAAGAAAATGCTTAGAATTCTTAGAAAGCCTATTTTTGAAAAATGTGTTCATAGAAAAAGTTAAATAACTTGGTCAATTATTGTCGGATTTTTATCATTAAACAATCATTTTACTCGTAGTTCTGTGTACTTTAAGAAAACCTTTCTCATAAAGATAGCTTTCAAACAAAAAAGTGTAACAAAAGTACGATAACCTTAAATGGTTTGAAAAAAAATGGTAAAAATTGCGTTTGTCTTGAAAATACGCAGAGGTACGATCAAAAATGTCATAAAAGGGCAAAGTTTTTTTCTTTTTAAAACATGTTAAAAAAAAATCGGTTTGTAATTAACAGAGATATTGCTCTTTAAGTGAAAAAATAGGGAACATTTGTTTTTTGATCCTAAATTCACCCCCAAGGGTCCCCCGAAAATTCTAAGTATACCGTTTTCTTCTACTCGAAGAGACCTACAATCTACACTATAAGATTTTTCAAGTTTAAGTTTTGTGTAATTATTTTTGACGCAAAAAAATGTGTGTAATAACTTTTGACGGCCGCTACTCATTACTTCATTCGCTTGAATCTCGGTTCGATATACCGTTATCTATTCCAATAAGACATCGATCGATTCAGGATAGATTAAGTATTACAACAACATATCTTATTATAGTCTGACATCAATAGCAGGAAGAAGGAAGAAAGTTGAATGTGCAAAAAAAAATTTGGTTGTGTAATAACATTTGACTATGGTTGTATATCCCGCTAAGTCAATAGTTTTCTTTTAATGACTCAAAAGGTATCCTGGATACTTGCACAACACCTACTCTCTTAGTGGGCGACATAAACTCGTGGAGTTCCCTCTGGGATCTCCAACTGCAACCGGAATGGAAAGGTCGTTGAAGAGTTAATCTTGGAGTCAAATCTCACACTACCTAATACTGGGCTTCCTACCCATTTCCCTTCACACAGTACGTTCACGAATATGGATATTTCTTTATGTTCTGCCTCTATCGGGACAACATGCAACTGGGCCATTGGTAAGAACCTCCATGGCAATGATCACTACCCAATATTTATAAAAATTGAAAATGTTAATCTTAGAAACGGTTCCAATAAAGTTCAGAAATATCTTACAAAGAAAGCTGACTGGACCCGTTCTCAATCTAAATGTACTGCATTTATGACCAAATTTTCACAAATTACGACCAACACTCACAAAGTATTGAATATTATTTGCTCTGTAGCGCTGAACTTTATCCCGCAAACGCCAAAACGAGCTTCATTCAATTCGGTGCCTTGGTGGAGTAAAAAATTAATTTTTCTCCGTACTGAAAAACAAAGTGCCTGAAGGCTTTTTAGACATTATCGTACATCTCCAAATCTTTAAAGAAAGCTAAACTTGACTCATTGGAAAAGTTTACGGATAAGATCAATCTGATTTGAGTTTGGTCTGGTCTAAAGTAAATAGGATGGCTGTCCTTTTTTAGAAGGGTTTCAATAAGATACATTAAAACAAGCTTTGGGACTTGATAGTTAACGTGCTGATATTTCAAACGTTTTCCTTGAAAAATGGACATCTTTCTCATTGGACACAAACTTTGAATCTTTGTTCACGTCTGTAAAATCAAACATTATTAACATCAACTACGTCTAAATTGGTTGAAATGCCAATCACTTAGTTTGAGTTTTCTAAAGTTTTATGTCGCTTTGCAGGATCAACTCCGGGATTTGGCAAGATTAACTACAGTATGATTGAACACATTCCACCTCAGTTACAGGAAAGCCTATGTTAGTAACTCTATATAATCATGTCTGGGACAGTGATATCTTCCCCAAAGCTGAAAAACAGCAATTATAGTGTCCATCCAGAAAACCTGCAAAGTAGGATCTCATAAAAATGACTTTCGCCTAATTTCGATATTATCTTGCCTAGGTAAAGTAATGGAAAAGATTGTTGCAAACAGATGTCTAATAATCAGGTTGATTTTAAAAAACATCATGGTACTTTGAATGCGCTTCTAAGGTTGGACCACTTTGTGTTTAATGCTATATCTACCAGGAACCATAATACTGTCTCTTGACTTTGGGAAGGGGCCCACGTCGTTTTGCGACAACTATATAAATGGAGGGCTGGTTCAAAAATACATAGTTTTGTCAAAACTTTCTTTCCATCGTTTCATAAAAAGCAAGGTAAATAACACACTTATCTGAAGCTCGTAGCCTTAAAAATAGAAGCCCGCATATTATATTTAATAAAATCAGGTTAATATGTTAATTTTGAACACAGCTTATATGCGGACGATGTCACCATTTACACAAAACAAAACTTATACGGGAGTGACACCGAAAAACACTTACACTAGAGTTTTGGCAAATCCCTTTTACACCATGACACCGTTTTCAATTCCTCTAACAATTTCGTTAGAGGAATGCTTAAATAAACCCTTAAAATGAATTTTAATAAAAATAAAACTAATTGATGAATGAAGTCTGTTCCAATTTTGAATTAACTGCATCAAAACAAGAAAAAACGTTTACTTTAGTAGCACTAAAGCTCAGATACTCGCCAAATGAAACTTTAATTAGTTTATGTAAGATCATCAGAGACGTATATTATATTCCCCAAAGGGGTTGGTTTGAGACAACTCATGTTGGGGTTCAAATAAGACGCATATACAATATTTAAAATTTAAGCTAAAAATACATATATAACAAAAATTTTCTTGAAAAAAAAAAAAATGTAAGGTTAGTTGGAGGCGTTCTGTATGTTATAGGGAGCCTATTTATAGGATTAAAGTGGAGTGAATATATTCATAAATAAGAACTATTTTCATACAAAAACTCAAAGGTGGGCGCTAAGTTTTGTAGGGGGCTCTACCTAAAAATGGGCGTGGCACCTTACTTTTGACATTGCATACCCTTAGAAGTGTTTTTTTACCCAATCTGTTGCAAATACATTAAAAAATAATAACTATTTTTATACCAAATCATAAAAAAGAGCTAAGTTTGTATGGGGGCTTTACCTAAAAATTGGCGTGGCACCTTGGTTCTGACATACAAACTGCCTAGAATCAAAAAAAGCTTAAACTTTCTGAGAAAAACTCATTGCATCAGACAGACGGACACACAGACAGACGAACATGGCTAAATCGATTTGTCTCGTCGAGCTGATCAAGAATATATATACTTTATGGGATCTCTGATGCCTCCTTTAATGCGTTAAAAACTTTCTGACAAACTGAATATACCCGATCACACTATGTGTCGCGGGTACAAAAAGTAAGCATTTGGCATATTTAGTTTATTAAATAACTATTTTAATGAAAACACTTATCAAAACACTGGCACGTAAAACCCCAAATGCTTCAATGTTGCCATCTGTTACAAATTGAATAGAGTTGCAAGGTTTCATTTTCAGTTTGGCGGGTAGCAAATTTAAATTTTTTTGTATTGAAATGCAAAAAATTGACAAATTGGCTACTTTATGCAATCAATGAAAAAACTCGAAGTATCGGTAAATTTTTCGAATGTTTACACTAAAACTCTGAATTTTCGATATCACCCCTAATAGCTTTATTTTAGGTGTTCTGTTTGACAGAACGTATAGATATAAAGCTCATTGTAAATATAGTACAGTAGAGACTCTTTATTTAAAAGACTGAACATAATTAAGTTTCTATCTTCCAAACACTGTCTTGCTCATCCCACTAACCTACTGAACATTACCAAATCCCTCATCCTATCCAACATAGATTTCGGTTTAGAAATTAAGGTCATTGTGCTAAAAAAATATGAAAACACTGATTTTTCTGCTGTATAAGAAAATGGAACGATAATTGCAAATGGAAATCTGGAACCACATGCGTCAATTTTTACTACCGAAGCACCTGTCCAACCAGTGGATAGTAATTATATGTTCAGACAGTTCTCCGTATTTCAAGCTCTTACAAATACATAAAATATACCTTCTCATAAAATTTGGCCATATATCCCTCTACGATTGGGCGACAGCCAAATGACACACAAACATCTTTTAATCAATTCCATTATGTCCTCATGCAACTCTTGCGGAACATCTTGTTTAACTTTAAACCACATCCTGATATATTGCCCTTACCTCAATACTATTAAAATTTGTCAATATTAATAATATTAAAAAGATATTTAATAAAGTATTAAAGTAAGATGTAAGCCGATGGCCTAGTTGCTAGCGCTTTATGTATATAGTATGTACAATATTAATATTTTTTAAATATGTTTATAAAAAAAATTCTTAATATAGTGTCATTTCACAAACAGAAAAACTTTATAATAAACATGATAAGATCATTATAACTAACTTTCTCTCTCGATTGCTTTCTGCTTTTTTTTTGTGCGATAAATGGTAATAAAAATTGTTTTCATATGAATTTTATCCATTTTCGGCATTAATAGGATAAGTGAAAGATTATACATTTTAATTAATATTAAAGCAATTTTTACAAGTTATGTTAAAACAAATCTCATTGCAGATTGTGATATAAAATATTATGCAGTATCATCGATGATGGATCACATAACAAATTTTCATGGTTTCCAAGTAAGTGAAAATGATTATGGAAAATTCGCTTGTATTTATTGCACAAAACCCATGGTAAACTATGAAGATTCAAAATTACATTTGGCTAAGGAACACCCTGATGAATTTCCATTTGTTTGCGAACGCATTCTTCGAAATATTGAAAAGGTATTTATTATTTATTCATTATTTTATCACATCGTACATTAAAAACAGTTCGTATTTAAGATGTACTCCAAAGATTTTAATATGAACATACAATATATAGTATATAACATAATTAATGAAAAAACGTCAACTAAGATTTCGAATTTGTTCAATAGATGTTCTTTTTATACTTTGTTTTAAAGCATTCATATTTGTAAATAAAAATAATTTGCAAATAACTAACTTAAATCGATTTCGATACAGATTTGTACACATTTTCAGTTTTTATACCCTGTAGCAAACTTACTATGCTTGAAGTCGTAACAATGTAAAATTGTCCCGTCAGCATAAACTGACGAACAATAAGCATTCAGTGTAATAATGTTTTAATAAATAAATTCATTCGTTAACTAAACTCTAACAAGAACGGTCCTTATTCCTATCAAAGTACTGTAACAAGAGGTGTATTTCCAGCCCATCAAAGTGTACATATGTAAAAAGCTGTAAGTAGGTACTTTATACCCATTAAATAAAAAAAAAAAAAAAAAAATTTTAAAAAAAAAATCCACATATATGACAAAAAATTAAAAAAAAAAAAAAAAAAGAAACGATATATACACATATATATGTATATATATATATATATATATATATATGTGGAACTACAGCCGAATGTCGGTCTAGGTAGAAAAAGGGTGCCACAGCCGGTTGTAGGCCTGGGCCGCACCGAGCCGGCGCGCCAGGGGTTGGAGGCCGTCGCCCACAGGACCCGTCCCGCCCAACGGAGCGGGGGGGGGCCTCCCAGCCCCCCCCCCCCGCCCAGCGCAACGGCGGGCGTCCACACTGCCCCGCCCGGCGGTTTTGTGTCCCGCCGGCCCAGGAGACCTGCCTAGGAGGGGCTTTTGGGACCGGCCGTCCCAGGTGACCGGGGAGGCCGCCTTTTAGTTTGTAAAGCTCCTGATTCGGTCGCAGTCGGCGGACCTCGTCCACCCCAACTTGCCCGAGCAGACGCTCCGAAGTTTCCTCCCCACCCGGACCCGCCGATCCCCGGCTTTTCTGTCTCAGAAATGCCCCCAGCGCCTGAGCCTCCCGTCAGGCCCGGCCTAAGCTTTGGCGCGAAGAGTCAGGTGTGGCTTTTTCAGGGCCGCGCACAATTTCTTGCTTGTGCTTCCCGACACCACAGACCTGCGCTGCGCCAGCGTGCCTCGACCGAAAAACCTCGGGTCCGCAGGTGTTTCGTCGTTTAGTCCGGGCCCGGATGGTGGTTTTGTTCTTCAGAACCGAGCCCGAAGGGCTGAGGTTTCCAAGACCGTCAGAGCGGAGGTGGTGCGTACTGTGGGTCCGTCGGCGTCGGGCTGGTTGCCCGTTGGCCGTCTGCCCTACTGCGCCTCGTTCTCGTGGACCCTCAGACCCCGCCGGCGACCGCTCGTCTTGATAGCCGGAGAACGCGCCGGTGATGGCGCGGGCATTTGCCGGTAGTATAATTGTCTTCGGGAAAAGCGAGCCCCTCGGTTGCCGTATGGGAACTGCAGCCCGCCCGGCCCCAGTTGGGGGTCGGAAAAGGCGCACGCCCCCGCAGGACGTTGCAGAAGCCGCCCGCCGACCCAAAGGGGTCGGGGAGCCCCTCTCCGTCCAAGGGGTCGTGGGGGTTTTCCCCCGCCACCCAACGCGGGCGGGTGTTTTGCGGGGTCCTTAAGCAGAGGCGGAGGTTTGTGAGGGTTTGTACGGTTAGGCGAGGCGTGGGGAAATGAGGTCGGGAAGGGGGGGTCGAAAGCCGCTTTGCTGTTGGTAGGTAGGTGGAATGTGTCGCATCGCGTCAATTTGGTGTCCAAGGTTGTGTCGCATCGTTAAAAAGGGGTCTGTTGTTGTCCACCTATAGGTCCAAAGCACGGTTGCCACTCTCCAGCAAAACGCCCCACGTAGGGTTTGAGTCTGATGGAGGAGACGCCAGCCGGGTTTGGTTTGCGAAGGGGGAGGGTTCTCCCGCCTTAGAGGCGCGGCCCGGGGCCCTTCGGGTCTGAAAGCCGGGACACACGGCACTTGGTTCCGGACAAGGGGCACCCCGCAGCCTATAAATCGCCGCAGGCGGTCCAAAAAACCTCTGCGGGTTTCGCGTGCGGGCCTGAGGCTTTGTGCGGGTAAAGCGTCTGCGCGACTTGTAAGGCCACGTAAGCGTCTGGTGGCCCCTCAAGACCCCGTTAAAGGGCGGGAGGCCCCAGAGGAACCCCACCTCCGGCCGGGGGACCGTGCCTTCGTCCCCCCCCAGCCGGGTAGGGGGGCCGCCCCCCGTCCGCCGTAGAACTGCCACGACGTTTGTTTGCTCGTCCTCGCGGTCCGCCTGCCAGAAGGTAGCTCTTTGTTAAAACCTTGGGCAAAGCCTCGGCCCCCGTTTCAGCTCCCTCCCCCCCCTTCCCCCCCTCCAGTCCCGTTCCCACATCCGTTCACGCGCCTCCGCTTCCCCTTCGCCGCTGTCCCTCCACGCCGGCCGGGGTGCCCCCCGCATCCAGAGTACAAATCAAAATTTTGGGTTTTTCCATAAAATCATCATTGTTTCTTATTCTTGGAAGTCTAAATTTGGTGATAATGCCTGTGATAGTCCCAATAAAATATCCCATTATTGGAAGGAACAACAAAAATTTAGGTATAGTCCCCATACAAATATACCCCATTTTGCCAACGTTTTTTTTAATCCTCGAAACATGCCAAATAGTCCCTTTCCGGTATAGCCATCAGTGACTTAACTTCAATTAAGTTTTGTTTGCTAAATCGACTCGAAACGCGTTTCCCGGAGTATTGATTCTTGTAAATAGCCAGAAGTTACATCCGGAGCCAAATCAAGCGAATACGGTGGTTGCGCAACGATATTGGTTGCCAACGTTTTTTTCAATCCTCGAAACATGCCAAATAGTCCCTTTCCGGTATAGCCATCAGTGACTTCTTCAATTCAGCTTTTATCTCCTCAATCGACTCGAAACGCGTTTCCCGGAGTGGTCTCTTGAGTTTTGGGAATAGCCAGAAGTTACACGGAGCCAAATCAAGCGAATACGGTGGTTGCGCAACGATATTGGTTGCATTTTTGGCGAAAGAGTCACGAAGAATCATCGCTGTTTTTCGAAAAAATTTAGCATTTTTCTTCAACATTTTTATTCCATTTAGAAAACAAAATTTGATGGCTTTTCTCTGCTCAATTAAATCAGACATTGTAAAAATCGAAAAATGCACGCTTGGTCGTTTGGTAAACACAATCGTAAATATATTACTGTTAATTACATTGACATGAAATTTGGCCCAGATGTTATTAACAGTCCTGCCAACTCAAGAAAAAAAGAACTAGCCCGAAATGTTAAGCCAGCGAACTTTTTTTTTTTTTTTTTTTTAATGCTGTAATCTTTATTTGCAATCAGTTCCTAAGGGGACTATCAGCGAATTGTAATGCATAACATTGACTTTCTATATAATATGTTGTATTCCATGACTTGGGAATTGTAATTGGGGTTTAAAAAGGGTGGGGGTTGATGGAGGAGGGAGGAGGACTTAAAGTTTATATGTGTGGCAAATACAGGGGTGTAACCTCTTCAGTCGCCGAGTCGTTACACTATTATCCAGCAGGTTTATGGTCAGAGGGTTGACATGGTTGTCCAGCCTATCAGATATGCCTTAGTGAGCCTAGACACCTCCTGGCTTATGCAAGTGACTTCTAGTTCCTGGTGGATTTCTGCATTTGTATGATGTAGGTGCGCCTCAGAAATAATGCGCAGAACCTTGTTTTGGAAGACTTGGATTCTTTCCCTGTTGCTTCTCTTTGCAGTGCTCCAGAGTGCTATGCCATACGTCCACATAGGTTTAAGTATGGCTTTGTAAATGAGGAGTTTGACCCTTAGTTTGATGGTGGACCTTCTATCAAGTAGCCACAGATGCTTGCGCAATCTCACGTTCAACTGGGAACGTTTTTGTGTGAGATGACTACTCCAGGTTAAGCGCCTATCCAATACCTGGCCTAAGTACTTTGCAGTGACGCTGTTGGGTATGGCAACGCCATCCAGACTGACGGCAGGGCAGTCTCCTCTTTTCAGGGAAAACGTAATGTGTGTGGATTTGTCTGGGTTGACTACGATATTCCACCGTCTTAGCCATGTGTTTAGGCGGTCCAGCTGAGTTTGGATTATGCTGGCTAAAAAGGCGGTGTCATCGGCATAAGTGGCAGTGAGCATTCTAGGGTCGCTGATGGTTGGCATATCTGCTGTATACGGAGTGAATAGTGTCGGACCCAGGACATTTTCCTGTGAGACTCCAGCTCTGACTTCTCTTATTGCTGAGCTATCCTCGCCGCATTTAACGTATAAAGATCTACCAGTTAGGTAAGATCTGAGCAGCAGATAGTGAGGGGCTGGTAGCGCTAGCTTCAGCTTGTTGAGCAATCCAATATGCCAAACCCTGTCAAATGCTTGCCTGACATCTAGGAAGACGGACGAGCAGTATTCCTTTTCCTCAAGAGCTTCTAGAATTTTGTGAACGTTCCTATGGCACTGTTCCAGTGTGCCATGCAGCTCCCTAAAGCCAAACTGATGATGTGGTATCAAACCGGCCTCTTCCAGTATTGGTCGAACTCTACGCAAAAGTAGTCTCTCAACCACTTTGGAGAGAACGGCCAATAAGCTAATCGGGCGATAGGAGGTAAGATTGGCTGCTGGTTTCCCAGGTTTTCGGATCAGTATCACCTCAGCACATTTCCACTGGGTGATAAAATGTTCTAGCTGGAAGCATTTGTTGACGATTTTGAGGAGAAGGGAAATCACCTTTGGCGGTAGAGATTTAATGGCTGGAACGTCGATACCGTCATATCCAGGCGATTTGGAGGACTTGAGCTGCTTTATTTCATCAAGGAGTTCGTCATGTTCTACCTCCGGGATGGGAAGAGACATTTGGAGGGGTATATCCAGGGAACGGATAGTGTCTTCCTCGTCCTCTGGAGAGCACCTTGTGAAGGGAGAGAAAGAGCAGTAGAGGTGTTCGGCGAATGCTACGGCCCTTTCTTTTTCAGTTCTGCACCAGGAACCGGAAACATCCTTCACAGGTTCCGCTCTCCTTACAGGTCTCTTGATCCCCTTGGTAATTTGCCATAGATTGTGGTCAGGTTGGCAAGGTTCCACTTGTAGCAGTTACTGCTCAAGGGACTCTCTCCTCAGGTTCTGGAGCGAAAAATGTGCCATACTCGGCGTAAACGCCTCTTCTCAGCAACCATTGCAGCAACATTAGGAGACCAGAGATGCTTGTCTCTGTGGCACTGTATTTCGCGGTCTCTGAGCAGGAGTGGCATAGCAGGCGGCGTTATGAATTTCCATGTTTAGTTCCTCTACGGCATTGTCCAGATCGTCGCCGTTTTCGATAAAAACCTCAGGATCCAGTCTATGCTCCAGCCATCTTTGGTACCGCTCAAAATGGGTCTTTTTCTTAAACAGCCTGGTAGTTTTCGCCCTGTTGCTGTCAGTGGGCCAGTACGTCGGCTCGCCTGATGAATGACATTCCAGGTGTTTCTCCATGATGCAATTAAACAGGGCTTTGCCTTTGGGGTTATTAAGCCTGGATCCCCACCAGATGTGCTTGGCAATAAAATCGCCGCCTATTTTAAACTTAGGGCCAAGGCTGTCCAATATGTCCTGGAACTGTCTTTGCTCAATAATATGTCGAGGTGACAGCAGCAGCGATGGTCATGTTTCCGCACGGACCAGATACTCTAACCTTAGCACACTGAGCCCACTGTTGCTGAAATGCCGGTAGCTCAGTAAATTTAATGCCGCTTTTTATGATGATGGCCGCTCCTCCTCGGGCAGTGCCGTTAGGGTGGTTAACTGCTATCACGTCGTAACCAGATATTGAAAAGTATGATCTTTGGGAGTTTCGGAAACTAGAAGAATGTCCACTTTGTTTGTTTTAAGGTAGTGGTCTACCTCTGGCCTGCTTTTACACAGGCCGTTCGCATTCCTTAGGACTATATGGAGACTTATTTGCATTGTTTTGCAATCAGTGACGTTAGGAGGCTGGTCATTGATGCAAACTGGTCCATAAGCTTCTCAATCAAGGCCTCGAGTTTGTCCATTCTGGACATTGTTTGGCTGGAGGTGGATGGGATATTCTCGTCCTGTGGCTGTGGCTGCTGCTGTCCACGCAAAATGCTGGCAAAGGACGTGCCGGGCACGAGTGTGGCTGATGCAGTGTCTCTTCTTGACTGGGTGATTACCCTTGGTTTTGGGGAGTGCAGTACCCTGGCCTTTTGGTAGACCTTGCAGCCTTTGTAGGACGTTGTAGGACGCTGCATGGTTCCCATTACAGTGGGTGCAGCAGGCAGGGGTGTCCTTGGCCTTCAGACATTCTACTGAGTTGTGGTCTCCTCCACACTTGACGCACTTAGGGGCAAGGCGGCAGTATCGCTGGGAGTGTCCGAAACCCTGGCAGCGGAAGCATTGAATAACCTCCCTGGTTTTGATTGGTGGCTCAACAGACACCACGCAGCGACCCAAACGTTTGATGTTAAAGGTATCCTTATTGTTACTGGCAGGTTCCAGGTCAACGAAAAAGATGGACATTGGCGTATTTGTATTGCGGCTAATGGCATTTTTAATTTCGTTGCCACGAACTGTATGCCCTAGCGCAGCCAATGCGTCTTTGATTTCATTGGTGTCAGTGGAGTGGTGGAGTCCTTTGACCACTATACGGTAAGCACGCTCGTCACTGGGCTGGAACGTTTGGTAGCGACTTTCTTTGCCATTTAAATAATGCTTGAGTTTGGAGAAGCCGTCTTTGTCGTCTAGGGTGATCCGCACTCTTCCGTCTCTCTCTGACTTATAGTCGTATTTTAAATTGCCGACTGCCGACTCCACATCGGTTAATAACCCATTAATATCACCCACATCCGGGATAAAAATGGGGGGGGATGTTTGATGGTCCTTGGTGCGGCAGTAACGGCCTCTTCTCTAGCAGTGGGAGCAGTGGATGCCGGAGGAATGTCGTCATCATTGTCGTCGCAATCATCGGTGAGCATTGCAATCCGATTAGAGTTGTCCGTTATCGACTTAGGGTGGACTTTGCGGTTAGGGGTTCCGATCCAGTTGAGCTATCCGAGCCGTTATCCAGGGCATTCGCCATAGCAGCTTTTTGGCCTTGTTCTGCTTGACCACGGCCATTGTCTTGAACTTGGTAGGAGCCAGCTGCCACCTGACCTTGGCACTGGCTGATGTTGACGGCACCATGCTGAGTGCTGTGCCCTTCATAGGCAACAACAGCGTCAGCGAAACAGCTTGTTTCCCTTGGGATTTCTGGATTCGCCTGTAGATATGCAGTACTTTTCCAAGAAAGTGCTTATCAGCAATTGTCTTTAATCCAATTTTTGAACTACAACAGTATATATGTATATATATTTTTTATTTTATTTTTTATTATTTTTATACCCGCCACACATAGTGTGAAGGGTATATTCAGTTTGTCTGAAAGTTTGTAACGCATTGAAGGAGACGTCGTAGACCCAATAAAGTATATATATTCTTGATCAGCTCGACGAGACGAATCGATCTAGCCATGTCCGTCTGTCCGTCCGTCTGTCTGTCTGTATATTTCTAGGCATCTTTTTTGTTGAAGATATAAAGATATTGAGCTGAAATTTGGAACTTAAGCTTTTCTCGACAACGACTATGTTAAGTTCGAGAATGAAAGTGCCACGCCCATTTTTAGGTATAGCCCCCATACAAAATTACCGTTTTTTTCGATTTTTTGTATGAAAATAGTTATTATTTATGCATATATTCACTCCAATTTGACTAAAAACATTCTAATGTCATCTAATGTCAAATCAGATGTGCCACGCCCATTTTTTGGTATAGCCCCCATACAAATTTTTTGGCCATTTTCGAATTTTTGTATGAAAATGGTTATTATTTATTCATGTATTTACTCCATATTGGGTAAAAACTCTTCCAATATCATGGTGTCACGCCCATTTTTAGGTGTTTCTTGCATACAAACTTACCGCCCATTTCCAGATATTTTCGAGAAATATGTTGCTAAACATATCGGTATTGTTAGCTCAAAATTTAAAATTAATATTGTGTGTATACTTGGATGACCACTAATGATTACACATAAACTCTTTTAAGATTCGTGTGACGGGTATTTAAGCTTCGGTTCTACCGATGTTAACGTTTTTTCTTGTTTTTATATGATATTGATTCCCGAAGTATTTTTATACGTTGAACACTATTCTGGTACCCAAAGGAGACCATCACGTCTGCTTTTCGAGATATGTTGGGTTAAAGACGCCAAAAATCGTGTTTTGGTTGTTTTTACCCCTACTTATCTTAAAAACCAGATACTTTCACTTTAATTATACACTACATACAGTAACGATATAGGAAAAACATGAAAAACCCTAATGATCCAGTGTTTCGATTTAATTACAAGCACAGGCCTGAAAAATGCATATACATACAATAAAAATACACAGTGTGAACAGGTATTTTCATTTTGTAACAATGTTTGTAACGCATAAAAGGATGTATCTACTAATGTCATCCAATGACAAATCCACGGTGCCACGCTCATTTATAGGTTTAGCCTCCATACAAACTAATTAATCAATTTTGTGACTAAGTAATATGCTAGAAAGGTCGTTTAAGTTTAAGAGTGCAAAAGTGTTTTCTTCAGGTAAACATGAAAAACCTTATGTTAACCATATAAGTTAACTGTATAATCCAAATCGGGTAAAACACTTTTAACGTCAACCTATGTACACACTTCCGATGATATAACATACAGCCTCATACAAACTCACCTTCCATTTTCCATTTTTTTTTTTTTTTGTCAAGAAAATTATTCTTAAATAGCCTCAATTTTGACTATATTAAAGAGTCTAAACTTTGGCTGTATCAGACTATTGACACCCACCAATCCCTTCTTCAAATGTTACCTAAGGCACTGATTTTCATAAATGTACTCTTTAAAGATTCTTATAATGGGTATTTGGACTTTGGTTCGTTGTCCCTAATTTTTTTTTTGTTATGAGACTTGTTTTCGTTGTATTTTTTTGCTGGGAACACGATTTTTATTCTAAAAAAAAAAATTATTCTAAAATAGTAACCAACTTTAAAAAGGGTTCGAATATTTCGTGATTTAGGGGGCCTATTTATATAATACAGAGTGGCAGAACCCAGATAAATCGGAAAGTAGGAAAGTTTAAATCGTATTAAGGGAGGCATCGAGCACCCTTTGATCAAGACAACCTGATCTATTAATCTATTAATTTATTTTGTATTTAAAAAATTCATTAGCTCAGTTTCAATGATTATATTTTGGAGCTAATTTTTCTCGGCAATGAGTAAACCATTTATCAGAACCTGGGAGTCATGCCCACTTGCATAGTGGGCATGTCATAAATAAGTCATTATTTTTTAATTTCTTCATTTCAAATTGAACAAAAACACTTCTGACGCCAATCCATGTATACACTTAAAATTTACTTAGAATGCAGATTATACAATCGAATTCCAAAAAAGGAACTAAACTTTCCAGGCTTACTTACATATCATTATACCCGCCACACATAGGATATAGAAGGTTATTCAGTTTATCTGAAAGTTTGTAACGCATTAAAGTGGGCATCGGAGACCCCATAAAGTATATATATTCTTGATCAGCTCGACGAGATGAATCAATCTCACTTATTGTTTTTTTTCTTCGATTTTTTGTATGAAAATAGCTTTTATTCATGAATGTATTCACTCCAAACTGGGTATTTTTACTTCTAATGTCAAAACTAAGGTGTCACGGCCATTTTTAGGTGTAGCCCCCATACAAATTTTCCGCCCATTTTCGAAGTTTTGTATAAAAATAGGTACTATTTATGAATGTATTCACTCAAAATTGGATAAAAACACTTCTTATATCATCCAATTCCAAAACCAGGATGCCACGCCCATTTTAATGTATAGCCCCCATACAAACTTACCGAGTATTTCCGGACTTTTGTATGAAAAAGTACATTTATTAATGTGTATCAGCCACTGATGATCACGTGTGGCGGGTATTTAAGCTTCGGTTCCACCGAAGTTAACGTTTTTCCTTGTTTATTATTTTTTAGTTTTTCTCAGCAAAATTTTCCGAATTTAGTTTGTTATCTTTGACAGATAAATCGAAACGATTAATACGCCCGCGAAGTTAAAATTGAAAATTCTCCTTACTTTTTGCCCACAGTACTAAGATAACACTTAACGAAAGGTTCATAAAGATTGGGTACAGGGCATCTTGCAATCGAGCATACTCGACTTCAGCGTTCTTTCTTGTTTTTTTTAATAAAAAATTTCTTTTTATGAAGCGATTTGTTTCAGATACTGTAAAAATACTTTTAATAGCCACCTATGTTCAGAAAGGGACAAGGTTGAGGTGGGCAATATAGCATATAGCCCCAAACAAATCTATTTTTGAGTTATTATGTGAAAAATGGGTAATTTATGAAGCGATTTGCTTAGAAAAGGACCTATGGGTGAGGTGGCTGAGGTGAGATCACTATAACATATGATACTTATGTTTATTTATTAAACGATTTATTTCAAATATGGTCACAATACTTTTTGCAGCAACCTAAGTACAAAACAGGACACATATTTAAAGTACGATCATTATAGCATAAAGCCTCTTTACAAACCGAACGCACATATTTATTCAAGAAAAAGTTAGTCTAATCATTGTGCGACGGGTATTTAAGCTTCGGTTCCACCTTTGCTGCTGCTGTTTGGAAAATCGCAGAGTAAGCAAATACAAGTCGCGCCAAGAAAAGATTATTACTGAAAAATAATAAAAGAACCACATAATCAGATGTTTTGATTATGACGAAATCATCTTTTAGAATATTTGTGTGCTTTAGTTGAACCGCAGTTGCCTCTAAAAAAAAATTCTCTTAACTATTTCTGTGGCACCAGAGAAGCAAATTACCATTTGATTATATAAATTAGCATCATGTGCCGAGTTTAGAGTTATGAGATATGATTTCGTCGTTTATAAGTCAACAATGCACAATTATTTCTACATAGTTTTGAAGCTAAGAAAAAACTTTATAAATTGTCAAGAGTTTTAAAAATACATCGAATTTCCAAATATTCCAAACGTCATAATCGCAATGTATAATTTGTAAGAATATTCTAGAACAAACTAAAAATTTGTACCCACAACCAAATGATATTACATTCACGAGAATTATTGCAGACGAATTTCGTGATTCAAAATAAGTAAGGATCAATATAAAAAATTACTTGGTGTATAAATTTCCTCCGCGTGAAACTGTATAATTTAAATATTTTACTTTTTGCGCTAAACATACGTTATTATAATTAAAAATATAATAAAATCTCATCAAATTTACTTAAAGTAAATTAAATTTGTTTCAAAATGTGGCAACATCTTATTTTTTTAACCGTTACACATAGTGTAAACGGGTATATTCTGTTTGTCGGAAGATTTGTAACTCACTAAACGAGACGTCGTAGACCCCATAAATTGTATATATTCTTGATCAGTTTGATTTAGCCATGTCCGTCTGTCTGTCTATTTATTTCAACGCAATTTACTCGATGACTACTGGAGATATTTAGCTGAAACTTAAGAGTTTCTCGGGAACATCCAGGTATAGTTCGAAAACGAAAGTGCCACGCCTATTTTTGGGTATAGCCCTAATACAAAACGACCGCCCATTTTCGAATTGTTGTATGAAAATAAGTATAAAACACTTCTTATGTCATCCAATGTCAAAACAAATTTGCAACGCTCAATTTTGGGCATAGCCCCCATAAAAAATGACCGCCCATTTTGGATTTTTTAGGAATGTATTGGCTCCACATTAAATAAAAATTCTTCTAATATCATTCAATATCAAAACCAAGGTGTTACGTCCATTTTTAGACATAGACTCCTCACAAGCTTGTCGATTATTTTCTATTTTTTGTGGCGTATCTGTGTTTTTAGCTTAAAATTTGATACCAATATTGTGTCTAAGATTGAGTTTTATCAGACCAGTGACCTCCTCCCATACCATCTCGAAGTTTTATCTAAGCCACTGATGATAAGACAAACTATTTATACGTGTGAAGGGTATTTAAGCTTCAGTTCCACCGAAGTAAAAGTTTTTACTTTTTTTTTACAAATAGTTTTCGGAACTTATTTATTTGTAAGAAAAAAATAACTCAGCATTTACAACTGCGGTAAAAAAATAGCATCAAACAGTTTTTCAAAATTCGAATCGCTTTACTAACAAAACTATAAAAGATATGGTGATGTTTTATACATGATGTTTATTTAAATTTAAATATATACCTGCTGTAAACAATAAATAAATTCCAATGATATTAAAGTGAATGACGGTAAACAAGTACTGGGTTATTCAAATATACAGGGGTGAAACCGAAATCTCAAAGTTTTGGTATATGTGTTTTGGTGTAAATACTGAAAATTTACATGACATCGATACTTCGAGTGTTTTCATTGATTGCATAAGGCTCCCAGTTTTTATAATTTGTTGCATTTCTATACAAAAATAATTCAAATTTGTGACCCGCCTAACTTTGCGCATATTCAAGACAAACATAATTTTTTAAAGTTTATAAATGGTTTTTACACCCTTTTTGATAGCCATATCGTAAATAATTGACGAAGTTATTAAACTTTTCTATAAACAAAATTAAAAATTTTAACAATTATCGTAAAAATGTTTGATTGGCCGTTTTATTGTATCTTAAACCATCTCTACATATTTGGGATTCCTATCTTGCGGTTATTTTTCAATATCTGGCTCTCCATAAATTTTTCTTGCCAGAGCCATTGCATCCATCCGACGCAGGTGACCAGCCAGGACAACCTTTTATATTGGTTGTTCCTGACTATGTCGGTGTCCTTATATATGTAAATCTCAAACGTTACCGACGCGGACTTATCTGCTTCTGGCACGACCCATGCTTTTGGGCCATACATTAGGAAGCGTCTTGTAGTGTTTAATTTTTGTTTTTCTAGACAGAACTCCACTTCGCATTTGCTTATTTAGAAACGATTAGCAGTCATTCGTCGTTAAATATTCTGGCTATTGTTATGACGTTTCTTACATATGTATGTGTCTTAGTATACGAAGTTTTCTACAAAATCGAAGTTTTCAATCCCCACAAGACGTTGATGGTCTGCGGTTTGATACCAAGTACATCGTCTTACTCTCGTGCACCGCTAGTCCCATTGGATGGATCTTTCAATGTTATATAGGGTGGTTAAATTTCAAGGGCCGATGTTGATTTTGAATAAAACACGAAATATTTAGGAAATTATTGACATTTCGTTTTATTATGATAAATTGGTATGACTCAATTATGTATGGAACAAAATATCGGCCAAATGGCCGCCACGGCTTCGGCGGCACACGTCCATCCGATGGTCTAAATTTTCGATGACGCTGAGGCATAATTGAGGTTCAATGTCGTTAATGTGCCGATTTATCTCATCCTTTAGCTCTTGAATTGTTGTTGGCTTATTGGCGTACACCTTTTCTTTCAAATAGCCCCAAAGAAAGAAGTCCAACGGTGTCAAATCACATGATCTTGGCGGCCAGTTGACATCGCAGCGACGTGAGATTATTTGGCCATCAAATTTTTCGCGCAAAAGAGCCATTTTTTCGTTAGCTGTGTGATTAGAACGCCCATTTTCATAATAGGCCTGAATAACTTTAACGCGTTGCTCGATTGTGTATCTTTCCATGGTTCAAATTGAGTTAGTCTGAAGTTGAGAAATGTCAAAAGAAATGCAGGAAAAAACTTGACGTTTAGGTGTGGTTCACATTCAACATCGGCCCTTGAAATTTAACCACCCCATAGAAGGCCCTGGTGACTGCTCATTTATTTAGTCTCCTCTTGGAACTAGCTTAGTATTAATATCGAGTCAATGGTCGACTTCCTCGGACTGGCACTGTCCAACTATATCTCATACGTATGGTATTGAAAGAAGAAATATTCCGCAGGGTCTTCTTTTTTAAAAATTTGACAGAGTACCCTACGATTCCAATCACTGGGCATGCGCTGACGAAAATAACAATGCGTGTAGTTCGTCTGCGCCTGCCGCTTTGTTATTTTTAAGTCTTTGTATAAATTCTAAGATCTCGTCATAGTCTGGTGGCTCCACAGGAATCCCATCATCGGTCTGATGACCCTTATACTCGTCATCTCCGTTTTGTTCCCGTCATCGCCCACAAGTAGAATAGAAAAGGGTGTCCTCCACAATATTAATGATTCTTGGACATCTGTTACCATGTTTCCATGTTCATCCTTGCAAATAGAATCTCCTTGCTTATAAACTTTGGTTATACGCTTAATTTTTGGATAAAATCTTCAATTTCGTTTCTGCCACCCATCATCTCAATCTTTTCCAATTTACGCCATTTCAGTTTTCTTTTTTTTCCGTTTGATAATGTGTTTTTCCTCTCTTTCCTTCTCCCTATATTGCTCAACAACAGTAAATGTTGCCCCCCGCATCGTTCGTTCGTTCATCTAGCTTTCGTTGTATGGTAGCTCGCTTCGCGTGCGCTGTGCTGAGATAAGTACGTACTTTGGCTAGAACAGTAAGCACGAATGACTTGCATCAATCTCTACGTGATCTACTTAGGTGCGGATACCTAAGTCGCCACTGTGACATAATGCCTTGTGGATATTATGTAATCTGGTATTACTTGTGATCATTGTTAAGAATGTGCATGCTGGGATATCCTCAGCGGAGGCTCAGACGTTCTGTCACAGAATATTTGTAATTATAATCATTGACCACTGGCGATTTTGTTTCCAGGATATTTTCTCAAAGAAAAAAAAGTCGATTATTCTTATTAATTAATTATTTATATTAATTATATTCTATACGTTAGTTAATGTGTTTATTCATTACTATTACCGATTCTCTTCAAATAAAGTGCTTATAATAGCTGTTGGATTATGTTCTATGTTCAAAAACTGTTATTTACAACCCTATTGCGACTTTTTACAAAGCTCGAACTCAAAGGCACGGTGTGGCTCACCGTCGGTAACAACGTTGACGAAATTAGCATGCTTAACTATGATGTTTACCTCAACTCGTGCCACAACGGCCACGATGGGGTCGACGGTATGTTGAAAATCCACGACAATAACAAGTTCAAAATAACATTCAACCGAGATCGGAACGCAAGGCCACCCTTGGGTTTCTGGTAAGATGCGGTTCTACGATAATTCTGCGCAATGGCCACGATGTTGATTATTGGGTCGTAATGCCTACGAAAATTGTGTAAAAGAAGATTGTTAACCAAAATCAGACCGCGTGGGCCACGGTAGGGTTGTTAGTGATGTAGAACCTTCTAAGATTATGCGAACAAGGTATTCAACCGGATTCGGACCGCATGGACCTTGGTAAGGTTAACAGCAGGCTACCGGGTCAACGAAATTACTTGCTCTTTGTTGTTGTTAGTAGCAGTTAAAGCCGGACCTGTGGGGCCGCGGTTGCGTTGCTTGTAATGTAAAAAGTCTACTATGGACTTTAAAAAAATTTTTGCAAAAATGATATTCAACCTAGTTTGGACTCAAAGGCCACGGTGAAGTTGCGTACGAAGTTACGCGCAAAATAATATGCAACCGGAATCGGGATAAAAGCCCACGGTAAGGTTGAGAGTGGTTTGCAATGTATACGAAAATCACGCGTGATATTGATATTCAACCGATATCGGGTTCAATGGACACGGTGTGGTTAATAGTTGGCTGCAATGCATACGGAAATTCTGTGCAGAACGTAGGCAACCAAAATTCGATTGCGTGGGCCACGGTGAGGTTGTTAGTAGATCGCAGTGCCTACTAAAATTGTGCGCAAAGTGATATGCAACTGAATTTGGACATTATGGCCACGGTGAGGTTGATAAATAAATTATGCGCAAAATGATGCGGAACCGAAGTCGGACTCAATGGTCACGGTGAGGTTAAAAGTAGGCTGCACTGCCTAGGAAAATTTATTTCTTGTCAGTCCCGCGCTATGAAATGATGTAAATTGGAAAAATATATATAAAACTAGCAGGTACCCGCGGGTTTGCTGGCGTTTTTTTTTGCTTCTCTTTTGTGGCTAAATATAAATTGTTCAAAAAATGTTGGTTCAGATTTTGGAAATACTCTAAACACAACTAACCATCATTCAAATGCGCCCAGTTTCAAGTCTCTACGTCTATTCAATCCAAATGTAAGATTTTTTTTTAAGGCTCTCATGAAAAAATCAAATCAAATGATGTGGGCTGTTTGACTTATTATTTTCGAAAACTAGTTATCGTTAACTTTGTTATTGTTAGTGGCGCATTTTATAGCTTCGGGTTGCCTTTTTCTCACAACAAAATATTCCTCTTTTTCTTTTCAGTACTCTTGCTAACATTAGTCACTTGTTTTTGGTTTAATTTTTTTTAATTTTTGTTCAATTTAATTGTTATGATACCACAAAAAAATTACACAAATTACACTAATCATAAAGTTAAACTGAATACACTCTTCCAATCAACCAGAAAATGTTCTACCGCCAAATCCAAAGTTCGCCTGTTGATTTCTTTGCTAGATGCAAAGTGACGCTTTCATCGTCTACGCATTTTTTACTCACCTAAGTACTCACAAAACGTGGGTACTGCGCTGCCGACGACTTTGCCAGTTCCGAATATGGGTTCATAAGCTCGTTTCACGATCAAACACCTTGGCCTTCGATGAACGCGTGGCTTATCACGTTGGCTGTGAACATGCATTTGCGTATGCATATCAATTTTGCACGGGTAGTGTTTTTGCTCGCAGTAAGCACACCAAGTTGTTCATGGCTCTCAGAGAAACGTACTTTACCATATAACGACCAATCATGTTTACGTATAAGAGACCCATGAGTAGAAGAGTTTTAGAGATGCATTACGCGCGTCGTATTTTACAAATTGCGCATATCTGTGTATAACTGGCGCATGAGAGTACGATCTCTTTGTTCTTTCTGCTTTCTGTAAATACGTCGTGTTGTTAGAGTTAGTGTCGTTTACACTTTACGCTTGCATGGTACTGGCTTGTATCAGACCCATTATATAGGGTCTCAGTATTCTGCTATGATTTCGTCTAAATTCTACTTAATAGTAGGCATGGTATTCTCGTTCTGTCTTTATTTCGATCTTTATTTTTGTTTTTGCTGCGCTGTATTGGGACATGTATTGGGTTGTTCAATAAGTAATGTCGTATTTTTTCAATAGATGGCGACTTTTTAACATATCTTATGTTGTACTAATCGCATCGGGTCATCCTGTACGGCGATTTAAAGAGGACACCCAGAGCTACAAGGACACCCAGACTGTGTTGTGATCATATGTTTCAGTCTGAAGATCTAGCGCGCCAAAGATGGAGTCCACCAAATAAGAAATTCGCCATATTTTACGTTTTTACTACCCGAGAGGTAAAAATCCAACGAAGGCGGCCGAAAAAATTTGTGAAGTTTATGTTCCCGATGCTATAACGATTCGCACTGCACAGCGTTGGTTCAATCGATTTCGTTCTGGTGTAGTGGATGTTAAAGATGTACCCCGTACTGGTAGGCCAATCCTCGTAGAAACCGATAAAATAGTCGAAATCATCCAAGTGGACCGGCATGTAAGCACTCGTTCGACTGGCCAGGAACTGGGTATAAGACATACAACCATTTGGAACCATTTGGGGGCTTATAAGGGGGGTATAATGAAATTGCCTTCTAAATGGCAATAAGTTTGCGAACAAAACGGTGCATATTTGACTTAAATCGGATAATTATAAGTATGTTAAATAAAGCGTCAAAAATTTGACCACAGATACGACATTACTTATTGAACAACCCAATATAACTGTTGCTAGGCTCGTGTAAGTCTTCTACATCCATTGAAAGGGGTTCGAAACTATTGCACGCTACTACTGATATACAATTTTTACGATTACGACTTCAAAGTATCAAGGGTAGTTCAAAGAATGTTCTACGATACATTTAGTGATACTACTGAACCAAAATCTAAGAATTCAATTATTCATTCGCGGCTTTACATTATTTAATGATTTTCCAATTCATATTTATCGTGTATACATATAAGGCTTATGTTAAAAAATTTAGATGTGGTGCGTATCTCGACGAGTGCTTCATCTACACGGCAACGAGACCACGTAGCTTCGTACTAACCACGAATCCACGATCAAATATGTGTTGCCTCTCATGGTCACAGAAGTTGATGTTACAGGGTACCAGATTTAGGAAACATTGCCCGGTCCATCGCATTTTCTGGATGGCATTTTTTTGTGTGCTCTAACGTTCTTCAGTTGCACTATCCCTATAGAGGGTTCGGACGTTCCAGGTGCATGACTGTATATTGTGGTCCTTATAATGTTTTCGGGGATCGTCATGTTTTCTTGCTGGACAGTTGGGGCGTCCAGAATCCGTGCCCAGCCGAGGAATTACCCGCGGGTGGATTAAAACTTCTCTGTCTGCCACCTGGAGTATCTCTGTTTAGACTAGCCATTTTTGCTGTGTGTTCACTCACCTCAAGGAGTCGCTCTTTAGACGGTTCTCACGTCAAACTGATCAGGCTGTGGAGTTATTCTTGACCACCTGTACATCATGCGGGCAAAAAGTATAAGTGCGTAATAAAATATGTTGCAATATATATAAGTTGCGCTACAACCAATTGTTGGCCTTGGCAGAACGAAAGGCAACCGCACAAGCGGTTGTAGTCTAATGCTACAATATACAAATATGGGATACCGAGATCTGGTCCTCGCAAGATCTGGTCCTCGATCGCATCGGCGGACGTCCTCTTTGCCACTTCGCTCCGATTTGATTGACGTCTTGCTTATAAACTTTTCTTGCCGGAGCCTCTATATCAATCCGACACAGGTGACCAGCCCAGGACAGCCTCGTACAGATCATCGTTCGTGCGTATATGGATGTCATTTCCCATTCTAACTGGACCAAAGATTTTCCGAAGTAGCTTCCTCTCAAACACTCCCAACGCCGACTTATCCGATTCTGTCATACATCAGAACAGGCATAATCAGCGTCTTGTAAAGTTTAATTTTTGTTTCTCTGGATAGAACTCTAAAACTAAAATAGCTACGGTTGGCAAGAGTGATTCTTCGTTTAATTTCCTGACTGGTGTTGTTGTCCTTGTTGACATCTGTGCCCAGGTAGACGAAGTTTTCTACAGCCTCAAAGCTGAAGTACTCTGTTCTCAAAGACCGTCTACGTCGTGTAGATTGTCTGCGGGTAGATACCAAGCACTTCGTCTTGCTCTCGTTCACCGTTGGACCCATTGAAGTGACTTTTCTTCTATGTCTGAGAAAGCCCCGGTGACTGCACGATAATGTCTATGTTGTCAGAGATCTTTGCCGACCCTGACAACGCTTGTTGGTGTTCGATACGAAATTCAGTCAGGGCTTTGAAAAACTTTGATCTGATTCGTGTGTCGAAAGCGAATTGAAATCGACAAATAGGTGGTGTGTGTCGATTTGTTTATCTTTGGTCTTTTCCATGATTTGGCGTAGTGTCAATATCGGGTCAATTATTAACGTCATTGGCCTGAAACCACACTGGTACTGTCCAACTTTATTTCCTACGTACGATTTGCGCAGACTGCAGGGTCTCCTTTTGTTAAAAACTGGGCACGTGACATATGGGGGGAGCGTGGGAGTGCTTAAGTTATGTGCAATTCCGAAACTTATGGAAAAAGTTATTACTGCAGGTTTCATGTAAATAACTCTTTCCTCCAGCACAACATTGTTTTCTTCGAGAAGGATCAGTTTCTACAAAGGGCATAGCTAGGTAAGCATGAAGGAAGGGGCGATATATAATATCCTTAAATGAGGTTCGATAGCTCTTGATCTGAGAAATTTTTCTGCGTATTTCTTTTCCCGATTTTGGCGGTATTAGCGATATTATATAGTATATTCCGATTTCGGCGATATTAACGATAATATTATTTATAGTATATCCTACTTGATTTAAATTTTTATTGAATATCTCTTGAATTTTCCAGAATTGATTGAGAATTTATAAATTAATTTCGATATTTATTGCTAGTAATATCTGTATACGAGGATTTTGTTTTTTTGAAATTTTTTGGGGAAAAATTTTATCAAATTTTTTTCCGAAATTTTGAAATATTTTTTTTTTACTTCTAGGTCATAAACACCTTCAATTTTTTTATATGTTGTAGTCTATGCAAAACTTCGCCCCAGGTCATTTTTTTTAAATTTAAAAAATGTAGAAGACAAATCTTTTGAAATTTTTTTTCTCAAAATACAGGGCAATAAAGTAAAAGTGATCATGTGTGTGTGGCAGGTAGTAATTAAAATGGCGCACCATATGTTTGACCCTTCAATATTTTTGACATGTCCTATCAAAACATAGAAAGAAGTTATAATAGTCCAGTCAAATTAGGGGGTTCACCTCGGAATTTAAGATAACCGGCGTCCTTAAACTTGTCTCAAAACCTACTTACGATAGCATGTGAGCGTCTTGTCTTGATTACTTTAGAAGTGTTTTTATCTTATTTGAAGTAAGTTCATTCATAAACAAGAAAAACGTTAACTTCGGTGGAACCGAAGCTTAAATACCCGTCACACGAATCTTTGAATAGTTTATGTAGGTCATCAGTGGCTTAAATACATTTATAAATATATATTCGAAAATAAATAATTTTCCATACATTTGTTCGAAAATAATCGATAAGTTTGTATGGGGACTATGGCTAAAAATGGGCGTGGCACCGTGGTTTTGTTATTGGATGTCATTAGAAGTGTTTTTACCCAAAATTGAGTGAATATTCTCATAAATAATACCTATTTTTATACAAAAATTCGAAAATGGGCGGTAATTTTGTATTGGGGCTATAGCTAAAAATGGGCGTGGCAGCCTGGATTTAACATTACATGACATTAGAAGTATTTTTCCCAACTTGGAGTGACTACATTAATAAATAATAGCTATTTTCATAGAAAAAATCCGAAAAAAACGGTAAGTTTGTATGGGGGCTATACCTTAAAATGGGCGTGGCACTTTGATTTTAACACTTGAACTGCTTAGGACTGAGAAAAGCTTAAGTTCCAAGTTTCAGGTCAATATCTTTAAAACTGAGCGAATGAAACGCATACATACAGACAGACAGACGGACAGACAGACAGACAGACAGACGGACATGGCTAGATCGACTCGTCTCGTCGAGCTGATCAAGAATATATATACTTTATAGGGTCTAAGATGTCTCCTTTAATGCGTTACAAACTTTCTGACAAAATGATAATACCCTCCACACTATGTGTGACGGGTATAAAAATAACTATTTTTATGATACCATACATAATGAATGACCGCGCGTCCTCCTCCTTCTATCTCAAAAACGGTTTGAGATACAAAAAAATTTTTTAAACGAAAGTTACAAGACGCTCACATGCTATCGTAAGTAGGTTTTGAGACAAGTTTAAGGACGCTAAAACAAAGGTTTCCAGCCGGTTATCTTAAATTCCGAGATTATTGCTCTGTTTTGACTGGACTATAAAATTTAGTATTTTGAAACCAAGTAAGTTTTATTCATTAGTTTACCTTCTCATTATAGTGTAACTTTTGTTTGCTAATCAATTGGTATTTTGTAAGTGGGCAATACTGCTTTTTCCGTGGCGCCGCAATTGAATGGCGGATTCTTATAGAACTCGACAAAAGAAAACGAAATGAAGGAGTAAAATTTTTCGATATCTCGCTTAGTTTTCGAGATATCGGACGAAAAAAAAGACTAATAATTATTCTGTAAAAAACTAACAATTTAAAGAGTAAATACATTTTTGGTAGTGATTTATTTTCATATTGTTGAAGTTTTTTCCAATAATTCCATTATTTGCTTCTACAAACCAACCAAGCGAGATTCATTTAAATCAGCAGTTAATAGTTGTTTGTATTTGCCTTTGAGAGCCGCCATCAACTCTTTTTATGTTGCAAAAATAAAAAATGTTAAATATTATAAATAATAAAAACTATATTTGGAAGTCTTACCTTTTTCTTCCAATTTTTGTTTTGCATCGCGAAATCCACGGTCAACTGTAAAAATATCTCTTGGCCTAAAAGTTATTTTAAACCATTTGTCTCTGCTATCACCTGTTTCACAATAGAGGCATTCTGATCGGCCGATTACGGTCCCAATGTGTCGGCAGTAAATCCATTGGTACTGACAATAGTAAATGGCTTGCATAATTGTTTTCTTTTGGCAAGAGTAACTCCTACGTTAAAACAAATTGTTGGAACTTTTTTCATGATGAATGTATGTTGTGATGTGTGTAAGATCTCTTGGAACAGTTTGTGCCATGTGAAAAATAATTACTTTTTCTCGTAGAATCCCTAATTTACCACATATTATATTGCCTAAGCGAACGTTCACGTGCTAGCCCATTCGGCAAATGGTGCGGGGTCACCAGCAAGCAAAGCGGTGGCTTGTTGTGTTGCTCGTTGTAGCCTATGAGGCGATAGGGGAGAGTCACTTGAAAGCGGAGCGGTGGCTGCCTTGCAGTTATGCTGTTGATACGATCTACACGGACGCAAGATTAAGCGGGGTGCAGGTATGGGTCACTTCAGATAATAAAAACAAAAACTTGTCCGTTTAATAATTTTTGTTACTTGTTAAACACGAATTAGCAAAAGTTGAGTTCGTGCTCGAACAGCGGGTTTCTTCGATAAATGATCTTGTTTTTTTTGTTTTTAGACAAATCATTCAGTTGCTACTCACATTGATATCATTTGTAATAAGGCAATGGGACTACATGATTTTATTAAAAGAGGGTCTAAGCATTTAAATGGTCTATACATCACCAAATTATTGCTTTGTTGGAAGCCATATATATTGCATCAAAGAAATGTAAAATAGATAGAATAGAAATTATATATTAATTGAAATTTCTTTACCCTTGGTCGAAACTTCATATTTTGCATTAAAACTTTCAAATTAGTTGTGTTTAAGAAGCTATCTATGTTAAAAACTGTGTCACAACTCACGGAATCGATGAAGCCATGAGAATAACATATCGATTTCAAGTTTTTTTTGCAAAGTCATTTGCCGTTCTAATTAGAATTAAGCCATTGATTGGTATATTTGGTGACAGCGCTGGCTACAACAAATAAGAGATTACTAACTCAAGATTCGACTTCCTTATAAGTTTCTTTAAATTGCACGTCTAATTTGGCCTTGCTTTTAAAAATTTCCGTTATTGTTTAATGGCTTACTCCTAGCTCCTTGGCTAAGTTGCTGTTCATTTCACCTTCGTCGAGTCGACGAACAATATTTATCTTTTCAGCAAGAGAAACTTGTTTACATTTAAAAAAACTAGTTTTCATCATAATGCACTCAACTGACTTATAGGCAAAATACATTCTGTTATTCATGATGCAAGGTGGTGTATTCATATTCTGTCTGTTTTTATTTTTCTCTCTTTTGTCTGTTTCAGTTTCCAAAGTTTCGTTTTGAGTGATTAAGAAACGGAACAAAAAAACAAAACAAAACATTTCTTTACTCTTCCTCTCGTGTATCTTTTGTTTCTACGCTCTAAGCATTCTCTCAGTTGAGTTGACAAGTGTTGCCAATTTAGCTAGTTTTAGCCGATTTCATAGGGCAAAAGCTGTTTTTTTTTTTTTTTTTCGATTTAGCTGATAGCAGATTTTTTAGTTAAATTTTTTTGTTTAGCATATTTTTTTATTTTAGATTTTTTATTCATATTCGTCTTAATAGCACGTTGACAATCACAAGCGAAAATGTTTTTTAGCACTTTTAATATAGTTCCAGTTTACATATCCGATCAGCTGTTTTGTTGGCATAGTGTACAAATTGACAACACATTTTTGAACACTAAACGTTATTAATACAAAAGTCATTTATAAATTTTGTGTGTAATATGCCAACAGAATATAAGCAGAATTTTCGTGACGCGTGGCTTCAAATGCCAGATTTTAAAGATTGGATTGGCCAAGATTTGACCTATACAGCAAGGGTGTATTGCAAGTGCACCTTTTCGGCTAAATTGTGCGTATTAAAAGCGTACACCACCGCCAAGAAGCATAAAGCTGCAACAAGTTGCTGGGTAAATTAAGTTTGGGCCGTTGCCCAAAAATATTTTTTTATTGTCTTTGCCTTGTTCAAACGCCGAAGTTGAACGAGTGTTCAGTTAAATAATCATTGTAAAATCAAAACTTCAGAATTGGTTGCACTCAGACACACTAAATTTAATTTTGTGTATAAGGTTGTACTCACTTTAATTTAATAATCAAAATTGTTATCCTACTTTTCATTACTGTTTAATATCTGGACACGGACTCCATCGGAATGGCAAATGCTGGCATAATTACGAATTACAAAAATATTTAAGAATGAACGGAACTAACAAGGCTTATAATATTGTCGATGATGAAATTGATTAAGATGATATTGTAGCACTTCTATTGAATAGTTAAATGAAGTAAAACATACTTTAATAAAATTTAGCTTAATTTTAGCTTATTTTGTTAACAAATTTAGCTTATTTTGGCTGATTTTTATTCTTGATCTAGCTGATTTTTTCGGATCAGAGTTGGCAACACTGTTGACAATCAGTGCTGCCAAAACTTTTTCAGCAAAAGTAGCTAAAGCGAGGACTAAAAGTAGCTAACTTTCTTCAAAAATAGCTGAAAAAAGTACCTAAAATGAAAACAGATTTTTTTAATGAAAATTCAACTTTTTTATTTCAATGTTGTTATTATTTCATCAATGACCACCAACTCATCATTTTCAACGCTATCGCTTTTGTAATTAGCCTTTCTAAGGTACTTTGCTGGAACGTCATAGTCGAAACAACATTTTCCATGTCGGCGTAATCCATATCTATAAGTCAAATCTCATATTAATTTGTATATCAAAATTTAAAATAGAGCTTAGCACCGTGCAGCTCATTCTATTTCTTAATTTAGTTTTTATTAAATTCACATTTAACTTGTGAAGTAGCAGTGTGCTCAGCAACAAAAAGGCACAACGTAACCTCCTGCTCAATGGTTTTGGGCACTGGTCCCACCTCGAAGGAAATTTTGTTTATCTGTCCAAAACTCTTACCATTGTAATCATGTTTTGCTGTTTGTTGCATGTTTTTGCAAATGACACAGTTTGGCCTTTATCGTGCACTTGCAATACAAACAGAACACTTCACGGGGGATCTGTGGTCACTTTTCTCACCCAGTCTTTGAATTCTGGCATTGTAAGCCATGCGTCTCGTCATTTTTGATTGTATATTTCTTTCGGCATTTTTAACTTCAAGAGTGACGCTTTCCTGGCGCTTGCAAAATGATATTAACTTTTGAGTGATCGTAGTCGATAAAGATATCGATGCAATACACTTTGCTAAATGGTGTTGGAAAATATTTTTAAAAAAAAGTATCGAAACTAACAAATATGCAACCAATTCCGATATTTGTTCACTTTTATTTCAGCTAATTGTAATTTTTGAAAATAGCTAGATTTGTAGCTAATAGCTGTTTTAAAATTTTTGTAGCAATCGGCCTTAAAAAGTAGCCAGATTAAGCTACAAAGTAGCTGATTCGGCAACACTGTTGACAATTTAAGCAAGCAGATATGTAGTAAGAGTACATAAAAAGTGTGTGTTAGTAAACACTAATTTGCGCAAAAGTGTTTTGGTGGTTAAGATTTTTTTTTGTTTTGGTCGTTATAATAGACAATAGTAACTAAATTTTGTGGAATATCTCGTCGCTGTAAGCAATCTGTTGTTATAAGAGGCATTCTCTGAGCAAAAAGTACCCCTAACTGAATTTTGATTTGGCAGTAAAATATGTTGAAGCAAATATAAAAACAAGTGTGTTGGATAAGTTTTTAGGGCTGCGTGGTTGCCATGTTATTAGGGACTCAAGTTTCGTGCTGCTTAATTTTCCAATGGCAATAACTTTTTCTAAACTTGATATTTTTTATTTTAAAAAATTTATGTTTGATCACAAAAAAGCAAAAAAAATATATATATACATATTCTTGATGAGTTCGACGAAACGAAACGATCTAGCTATGTCCGTCTGTCTGTCCGTCCGTCTGTTTGTTGCTTCGCAGTTTATTCGGTCAGTTTAAAAGATATTAAGCTGGAATTCAGAACTTAAGCTTTTCTCTCTAACGACTAAATCAAGTATGAAAATGAAAGTGCCACGCCCATTTTAAGGTATAGCCCCATAGAAACTTACCGCTTTTATCTCGATTTTTTGTATGAAAATGGTTATTATTCATGAATGTATTGAATCCAAAATAGGTAAAAATACTTCTAATGCCTTCCAATGTTAAAATTAAGGTATCACGCACATTTTTAGGTATGGGCCCATACGAACTTTCCACGATTTTCTAATTTTTGTATGAAGATAGTTATTATTTATGAATGTATTCATTTCAAATTGGGTAAAAACGTTTTAAAAGTCATCCAATGACAAAACTAAGGTGGTACGCCCATTTTTAGGTATAGACCCCATATTAACTTTCCAGCCGTTTTGTAATTTTTGTGTGAAAGTAGTAATTATTTATGAATAATTTTATATCAAATTGGGAAAAATACACACCCTATCTTTACTGTACTGATATTATAAGGATCAGCTACACTATACCATAAAGCCCCCAAACAAAATCATCACCCATTATCTATTTTTTTTTTCATGAAAATGCTTATTATTCTGTCCTTCGATTAAAATTTTATCCCATTATTGTGTGTAAACTTTGGTTGTATCGGAGTATTGACTCCAACCCATCCCTTCTCCAAACCTAAGCGACTGATGATCAAAAATAAACTAAACCAAGATGTGGCGGGTTTTTGAGCTTCGGTTCTACCAAAGTTAACGTTTTCCTTGTTTGATTTTTTAAAGTCTTTTTTAATCTTATTACAATCTTCAGGGTTTAAGAAGGAGCTTTCGTTAGCTTATACCATGTTCAAGGTATACTCTCATTTTTGCGTCTACGATTTGAAGGAAAAATTGTTGTCGATTCAAAGTTTCAATATTCGACCTCAAGACGGCTTAAAAAATAAGTTTAAATAAAAAATATAATAAGATCGCTAAACATATCAATGTACATTCACGGACCTCTCACCTTTTTTTAATAATTAACAATTTCTAAAAATTGAAAATAAAAAGTTAGGTCCTGTGGTGTTTGAACCCGATGCTCTTTGCTTCAGAGTAGCTGACGGTTGCCACTGGGCCACATACCTTCACTGGGCCACAGAACCTAGTCTTTAAGAATCAATGATATTGCACACCTAAAAAGCTCGAGAGGAGAACCATACATTTAAAATGAGATTTAATTAGTGTGAAAATGATCGACTTACAATAATTAAAGTTCACTTAGTGGCTTTGCTAGGCAAAAATATGCAATACACGAACATTTGTTCCATAAAATGTATGTATATAAAAGCAGTCCTATGACCTGTACTTTTCACAAAGTAATGTTAATAAGTTGCAATGCTCAATGTCCCTACTCAAAGTGTTTAAAACAATGGATGAACAAGAGCTTGTGACTCAACAGTATCATGACAACAACAATCACAGAGGCATAGACGAAAAATTTAGACAATTGAAAAGACAGTTTTATATAATATGCGGCATAAAATCACTCAGACGAATAACAATTGTGATACATGCCTTCTGTTAAAATATGATCGACACCCTCAAGATATTGTTTTCCAAATCACACCAACTCCTAATAAACTACTTGACGTAATACACATTGCCTTATATTTTATTAATGGAAGCAGTATAACGCTATTCGACAAATTTTACTCGATCATTTAAACATTTATTCCACTCACTGAATACTAAAATAAATCATTTGTGATCAAGGAGCCGAGTTCTCTTTAAACATTTTTAAAGACTTTTGCAAGCAATACAAGACAGCGTTGCGCTTCACTTCTTTCCAGCAGTCATCGAGCAACGCTCCCATTAAGAGACTACACTCTTTATTGACTGAAATATATAGAATTATATTACATCAAAAGAAAGAAGCCAAATCACCATGTGATCATGAAGAAATTCTCTTCGATACATGATTACATACAATAATGCTGAAATCGAAAAAAATCGGTATTAATTTGTCAAATCAGCAAGAAAAATTTTTTTTTTCCTTTAAAAACATTTTCATATATCTAACCTTGTTGACTTTAACATTAGCGCGTCGGAGAACACGTGGTATAACCCGGCGTATCTTATAATGGACGTGAACCGAGGTTACTTTTTGACAGACGGTTCGGGTAAAGTTGGTTAGAACACCGAAAACAAGGCAAAGCGAATGACAAAGACCCTCGAGTTAGATATATAGAGGTAGCCGAGGAGAAAACACTAAAAATCTCGAAGTGGGCCTTAAGTACATGAAGGCTCTGGAGGATCAAAGCAACCAGTACAGTTAAGGAAGGACCGTAGTTTGAGGGACATAAAAGAGAAAGATCGCTAAGCGATTCCATCTGCCAACGTCCAAAGTACCTTAGTCTACTCGATCTAAGTGCGGGACACCCACAGAGGAAGTGTTCTAACGTTTCTGGAGTATCCTCTACCCTACAACTTCTGCATGTGGTGTTATAAGGGACATCTAATCTGGCCGCGTGTTCCCCAATGGTCCAGTGCCCTGTGATGGCGGCTGTTAGTCTTGCAAGTTCTTTGCGGGAGTTCAACAGAAGAGTTATGAGCTTAGCCTTCCTGCAGCTATTCATATTTTGCCTTAAATTATTGCCTAAGTAGTAGAGGTGATTCCTAATGAGGGCGACCCTCATTGGGATCTGAATTGGGATCTGAACCGCAACTGGCTAGCCAGTGTGTCTGCTTGCTCGTTCCCGGAAATGTCACTATGTCCAGGGACCCATGAGGCGACCAACAAGATTTAATAGATTTTTACATTCCTTTACTAGCTTAGATTGGGTAATGTGGGTATCCAGCACCTTGATGGCAGTTTGGATGTATGAGAAAATGGAAACCGATCTGTCCCGAATCTCCAGCTTGCACGCAATAAGTACAGCATGGATCTCCTGAAAACACACTGCAGAGATCACGCAGACCAAAGAACTCTTCCACTGCCAGGTCCTTCGAGTTAACCCCAGACCCCACACTGCAATCCATCTTGGACCCATCGGTGTAGAGCGACAGACCAGCTTCACTCACCAGCAGCTCCGCCATCTAATCTTGATGTGAAGGTATCGTGGTTTTAAAGGATTTACTGAAATCCGAGGTTTCGGACAGGAAGTCAGTAGGGTAATTTAAATCTGTCGGGATTGTGGATAAATTAGCACTGTGACCATAGCTAGGTGAGGACCACAAGACTTGTTCTTTTAGTCGAACATCGCTGATCGAGGCCATATGCTTGATGAATAGGTCAATGGGTAACAGGTATAACATTGCATTTAGGGTCTCAGAGACACAGGTTCTAATTGCCCCAGTGACCCCAATACAAGCCGATCTCTATACCATAGATATCTTTTGAATGTTGTAATTGTTTTTAAGAGCCGGCCACCAGGCCAGAGCTCCATAACAAAGGAGCGGACGTACTACTACTACAGTGTATAGCCATAAGACCATCTTCGGTGAGAGACCCCATCTGCGACCGAATAGTTTGGAGCACGAGTAGAAAGCAATCAGAGACCGGAGTCTAGTACCACAATATCAAATCTTTCCTTTGAGATAGGCGTGTTGAGATTATATATCTGGGCACGAATATGTTCATATATAATAACAATTTTCATTAAAAAACTTCAAAACGAGCAATAGGTTCGCGTGGGGGCTATACCTAAAAAGGGCGTGGACCTTGCTGTAGTAAATGCACTCAAAAATAATAATTGGTTTCATACAAAAATCCAAAAAGGGCGTTAAGTTTGTATGGGGGATATATATAAAAATGAGCGTGGCACCTTAGTTCTGATATACAAACTGCATAGGATCAAAAAAAAGCTTAAGTTTAAAATATCATGTCAATATCTTTAAAACTTTCCGAGAAAAATTGAGTGCCACAGATGTTGCGGGTATAAAAATTTATTGAAGTTTTTCCACGCTTAAGATTAACTATGATAAAGCAAATTAAAAGGTAGGTCATTTCGCTACAAATTATAAAGCAAGAGAGAGATTTTAATTAATATGGTGCACAAACTTGTCATTACAACTGACAAGTGTAAATTTAAAGAGAAAGTACTTACTTGACTTTTATAATAATTGAAGCGCGACGCAGAGCGCAATTCAAAAATTCAAATTTTATTTTTTTTTAAATTTAATTGAACCTGGAACAAATCGTTATGCAATAGAATGCTAAATTTAATTTGAACTTTACATTTAATACAAAATGTGCATTTGGCTTCATTAAAAATAAAAGTTAAAAGACAAAAAAAAAAAAAAACAAGATAGATAGATAGAAGTGACTATGGGACAGTCCCAAACAAAATGTATATAAATCGCCGTTTTGATGTCAACTAATGCAACTTCTGCAATGCCTGTTGAACGGGATTCTTAGTCTGGCTACATGCTCCCCAATAGACCAGAGTCCCGCTATGGTAGCTGTTAGTCTAGCGAGGTCTTTACACGAGTTTTCTAACAGTTTGCTTGAGCGTTTTGCGTATAACTAAGGCCAAATCGTTCTAGCTTTCCTACAGCTGTTCAGATTTGACCATTTACTGTAGGCCAAATTGGCGAAGTGGTTGCTAATGGCAGAGATTACCGCACCCATTGGAGTCTCTACCTGAACCGTTTGGGGGACCCCTGATCCCTCCCTGGCTTGTAGGTCTGCGTGCTCGTTTCCAGGGACGTCGCTATGCCCCGGAACCCACGAGAGGATGGTTGAGTTCTGCTGGCTAGCTTCGTTGAGCAGCATTTTACAGTCTCTAATATACTTTGACTTGGTGAATTGTGACTCCAAAGCCTTTATGGCAGCTTGGCTGTCCGAGAAGATGAACTCCGATCTGTCGCGGACGTTCATCTACACAAGCAACTCACAAGTTGCGAGTATAGCGTAAACCTCCGCTTGGAAAACACTGCAGAGACCCGGGAGTCGAATATATTTCTCAACACCCAGGTCCTCTGAGTATACTTTAGAACCCACACCGCAGTGCATCTTTGAGCCATGGATGTAGATTGACAGACCGGCATTGCACCCCAACTGACCAGCCTTCCAGTGCTGCCTAGAGGGCTGAGATGTCCTAAAAAGATTTACTAAAATCTGGCGTTTCAGACAAAAAGCTCTCTGCGGAGCTTGACTGGATAGCGCTGTGGCCATAGTTTGTTGGCGACCAGAGGCCTGATTCTCAGGCGAAGTGCGTTTTTGGTTGCCATTTCCTTAATGTAATATTCAATGGGCCTAAGATTGAGCAGTGCGTTAAGAACTTCCGAGAGGCAAGTAGTTATATTGTACTGGTTCCTCAGAGCAGGCCACCAGACCAAGTCACCGTAGCACAAAGTAGGGCGGACTACTGCTGTGTTGAGCCAAAGAACCATCTTCTGCGTTAGGCCACAGCCCTTGCCAAATAGTTGGTTTCTTAACCTTGGATATTATCCTTCCAGTTTAGCTTCAGATCTAGAATTAGAACAACGTACTAAGCCCTGTTGGACGGAGTTAAGCGGGTACCTCCCTAACTTAGGGAGCTAAAAGTTCGGTGTTCAGTACCATTTGATGATAAGCATCAACTCAAGCTTTTCTGGATTGACTCCAAGTTCTCAACTAGTGGCCCATTTATTAAGCCGACCCAGCGCTGCTTTGCACATCCGGGAAAAGACCCGATACTAAAACCACAATGTCGTCCGCATAGACAACGACTTTTACACCATCCCTATTTAATTGTTTTAAGATAGGGTCTAGCGTTAGGATCCACAGAAGTGGTAACAGAACTCCTTCCTGAGGAGTTCCCCTATTTGCGAGCCTGATTATTAGCTCGTCCCCAAATTCTAGGCCGTGGTTACTTTGAAACGAAGTACAACTGTCGCAACGCCACGAAAAAATAATTGTCCCTACCCTTACAGTCGAATCTAAGCCGGAACCTGTGATTGGACTGTGGTGTAGGCCGTTGTTACTTTGGAACAAAATCCAATTGTCGCAACGCCACGAAAATATCTTTGTCACTAGCACTTCTCTTTGTCACAAATTTTATTAATATTCACAAAATGATTTATTAGTTATAGTTAATTATTACTAACTTATTCTTTAATAAAAGGGCGAAAAAAATTAAATAGAAAAAAAAAAAACAACCAATAAGTAAATTAAATAAACGCAAACATTCTCACTTGTGCCTCGTGTTTCACTATTTTCTTCGCAAACTTTTCTAATTTATTAATAATTATTTATTTTTTAGTCACTAGAAATTCATTACTTATTACAATTTTTTGATTTTTATGATAATTGTTTTTTTTTTTCTCTTTGTAAACCACGCCAAATTATCTTTTCTCTTTCTTTTCTTTTGTTTAATTTCATTCTATAAAAATGCACTTACAATTGTCTTTTTTTTCAATTTAATTTTATTAATGCTTTGCACTGGAAATTTTTTTTTATCATATTTAAATCTTTTTCAATTAATATTTATTTTTACATTGTATTCCTTCTTTTATTTCGCACGAGGTACCCCCGCTCCGCTCACACACTTACCCTATCCTTTCCATGTATTTTGGCGCGGAGATTTTTTCCGAATATGTGCTCACCTGTTGCTTGCTTAATACCAATTGATTTCTTCTCTAGCCACTCATAATTATAACACCTGCTTCGGACTGCGTCAGCGTCAACCGTTTTGCTAACTCTTCCACTTTCACCTTTTTTATTTTCTTTTTTGCAAACCAAGCGTACGCACATCTGTCTCATCATTCGTATACATATGTGTACAGATAGCTTTTAGCGCATACATTCGTAGCGTCGATTGTTCTTCAAACCGTTTCGCACATGTTGCTGCTCTCCTCAAAGTAACGCAACTCCCACACACCTGCTTCGTAATTCGTCTTCGTACACCAACTATTCGCGCATGTATTCGTAGCGTCACCACGTGTGCATCTCTTTGAGTGGTTGAGAGTGTTTTCGTTTGGACGCACGAGTACGCTTCTGTTTAGAACGGAGTTGGCCTTGTGTGTACGTTTGGCACAGAATGATAGCATTTTATACGATGACGCGCATGCTCGCATTACTGCAGTGTGCTATATATTATTATATTTATTCAAGTTTTTTATCAGTGTTAACGTATGGTCTAATGTATGGTTACGCTAAAAACGCGTAACAAATATAAAAAAACATGTATACCTTATTGTCCCATTGGGAGCCACACACTTAATGAGACAATACGTAATGATAGGAAACGAGTCAGGGATCAACATTGGTTTTTAAGGCAGGGCTTTGCGACAGGCCAAATTATTAGTAGAGCGATTCAACTCTAAGGTTTGCTAAGGATTAGTTAATCTGGACAGAACCCAGTTAAGGATCATGACTCCTGTAGACTTAGGAAACACCTACATGTAATGGGTGTAGTAAGCACACCTGAGTGTAGATTTTGTGACAGTGAGGAGGAAACATCTATCTATATTCTATCAGAATGCGTACCGACAGCCAGAAATAGGATGCCATTGTAAGAAGGATACACACTCTCCTTAGAGCAGGTTAGGATATCCGAAGCTATAAAAACTATTAGATTCATTCAAAGACGAGAGCTAGAATCAGTAATTTAGCCGATTAGGGTGTACAATATACCTCTCTAGGTAGCAGTACTCACTTAAGCAATAATAAAAATACAATTTGTATGGGAATAAATATGTCTGATTTTACTTAAAAAAAAACATGTATCACATAAAACATACTTATCTATTTTACTTTTCCCGCTATAACTGCCACATTTTTTATCCGATTTGGACACTAGTAGGCTTCATATTTTCGCAATAAAATTGTCTTGATTTACAAATTTTAAAAATAAATAAAAATAGTTCTTATCTCCTGCAAAATTGTTTCTGTGTTTCGACAAATAGCATATCGTCCTATATTGGAAGAAAATATCTTCCAACTTCCAGCTCTATAAATTTGTCCATTCTTGAGAAGTCCACAAAAAACAGTTTTTTGAAGATATCTTCTAAACGCTTCATAAGAAAAATTTTTGGTGACTATTTTTGAAATCTACCCGAAATACATGGAAATAGGTGGGTAAGAAAGAATCCCATTTTTGGTGTAAGCTAGTGTTACTGGCACATTAGAGTTTAATTCAGATGACACCATAGGCGTTCGAAAAGTAGGTGTCACAACGATCAAAATCGGAGTACCTGGGTCTTCAACGACAGGAATGGTCAAGAACGGTTTTGACTTTGGAGAATTCCTCTTCTTCCGTTTATGTGAGGAATTCCGACATTTCATATCATTGAATGCCTTCTCAAGGTGATGAGAATCCTTTGAGATCCTTTTTCGAACCAGAAAAATAAGACCTAGTTTGAAGTATAATCGCTATGAACGCATCTCCTGTTCAGTAGGTCTACAATTGAAACAAGTCCAGAGCAGTCCCTTTTTTTGTTTGAATTGCATCACGAATTCGAACAGTGAGACCAGTATAGCAGTTATTATGCCAAAAACAAAAATGACAATAAGGACAAAAATAAACAAAACCAAAACAAACCCAGAGTAAAAAAAAAAAAATATAAATAAAAATTTAACAAAATAGCTTTAAAAAAAATAAAAAGAAAAAATCTCTGTCGTTTAAAAAAAAACAATAACGCAATTTAAAACAAGATTGTCTGGTCACTCTATCGCGTTTATTGACTCTTTTATCGCAGATCTCTGAAGTTTTTAATATTTAAATAAAAAACAGATTGTTAAAGTAATAAAGAGTTAAAAATTACATACATAACATTAAACACCTGTTACTATAAAAACGTTGAAGTGCATTGCAATAAATTGTACTTGTGCCAAATATATGTTTATAAAAATTCGTGGCCAACGGAGCGCGAAGTGTGTGTTAGAAGGAGACAGCTTCTAATAAAAGAGTTCAAAGTTCACATAAAATAATTTCGTAACAATTTAAAATGCATACTTTTAGACATATTAGAATAATTAAGGTGACCAGCTAAACTGATTGTACCTTTTTTTCGGTGTAAACTTGAAAATTGCTTATAAATTTGTCGACTTCGCCAATGCCGATTAGTTCGAATTCTTCGAACTCTGCGAATCATCAATCATCACATGATGCTAAACAGGAACCGACTATTACTGCAGTAGGTCCACCGTCAAAAAATTCGTCATTATATTCCAATGCTACGTCTCTACCACCGCGAGCTGCAGTGGAGCCCACTTTTCCAATTTTGGATGCTGCAAAACCTATGGTTTCTACTGCTCTGAGGACAACAAAACACATCTTCGTCTCGAGATTAACTGAATCTACAACTGCAGATGGACACTGTAACCAAAAACAGCTTGACGTAGTGTCTGGACCGCGGTCGCAAGACAAGCAAGTGGTCAAAGTGAAGTTGAGGGCGCACAACGCCTTCAAAAGTCTACCCACGACACAAAAAGCCGGAATGCAGACATGGCAGGCTTCCTGAACAGGAAAACGAGTACTGTATGGTTAGGTTATGAGACTAAGGACATTCTCAGCTGCTTTGATGGGTCTGAGAATGTACTTCGCAGTGTTCAAGCTGTATGAATCTTAATCTAGCCAGGGCCGGGCATTCACACAAGATATGTGAACTAGTTTTGTCATCCTCCAAACAGAGCCGACATTCCGTTTCGGAGGACAGACTCATTTTATTCAGGTGGAATCTCAGGACGTTGTGACCCGTAAGATAACACGTGAGTAGTCATAGATCACGTCTGAGATGAATATTAGTTTTAGGAAAAAATTGGCAGAGTAAGTTGTTTAGCCTACCGAAGACCAGGTTATGCCAGTGATAAGAGATCAAGTCTGAAATTTTTCTAAATGGAGATTGTTGCAGAGGCCCAACTGAGCGTAAGAAAAGGTTCAGGGCCGATCATAGGGATTGACGAACCTATCCTGGCAAGTTCGTCGGCAACTTCATTTCCATTAATGCCTTTATGACCAGGGACGCAGCATAGGGTGAATTTTCGTCCTACGAACAGGCGCTGGAGAATTTCATTACACTGTAGAAATAATCTGGAAGAAAAGGACCACGAGGTTGAAGCTCTGACAGCTACCTGACTATCCGAAAATATGTCCGTGGGCCTGACACCCATGGCAATCGAGATCCTAGCGTTGGGTCCGAAGACACCCGCACCGGTGCCAGTTTCTGTGAGACAGCCGTCAGTGTACCGACGGTCCCCCACACGTAGTCCCAAGTTCCTAGTCTTGGCGACTGGGTACTAGGACAGAAAAGCGTCTGCCAAAGCGTAAAACCGTTGTCATGTATCCTGATATTTTGCAGATCTCGATGCCAGGAATGCTATGGAGGATAGAATGCCCTATGTCATGTTACGTACCGCCTTAAAGGTCAGAAACCTAAGAGCTTCCATTGCAGCTGGAGTTTTGGTGAAAGTGCGCAGAGGGGGCAGACCTATGATTGCCTCCAGTGCCGCAGTAGGACAGGTTCGCAAGGCATCAGTCATGCATAAGCATGCTAGACGTTACAGCCTGTCGCTCTCATTAATTGCACCAGTTTTTAGAAGTTTTGGCCACCATATAAAGGCAGCGTAGTTAAAAATTGGTCTAACCATTGAGGTGTAGATCCAGAAGACAATTTTTGGTGAGATGCCCCATGTTTTACCAAAGAGTTTTTTGCAAGCCCATAAAGCTATTGTTGCCTTGTTTATAACTGTGCTTAGATGAGAATTCCAGTTAAGTCTTTTATCAAGGATTACCCCCAGATATTTGACTTCATTGGAAAACTCCATCACAGTGGTGGTGATATATACGGAACCAAGGTCAAGTTTGTATCTTTTTGAAAAAGGTACAATTACCGCCTTTTGTGGATTTATACTGAGGTCTTTCTTAGTGCACCAGCTTGTTACCACGCGAAGAGCAGAACACATCACGTCGGATGTCGTCCGGCCAAATTTTCCCGAGACTGTTATAACTAGGTTATCCGCGTTACCGATGACATTGTAATCCAAGGAGCTTAGCTCAGCTAGTAAGTCATCTATAACGAGGGACTAGAGTAACGGAGAGACAACACTACCTTACGGACAGCCCTTGATGGCTTTGACTCCTACTGTAATACCGCTGAGGACAGAAGATATGACACGTTGTTCGAGCATAGCTCTTACCCACGTGATCGAGAGGTTGTCGAGTCCCCTACGAATGAGAGCCCGTGTAATTGAGTCATAGCCAGTATAATCAAAAGCCCCTTTCACATCAAGAAAGGCACATAGTGCTATTTCCTTTAAACGGGAGGCTTTCGCAACCTCACTAACCAGAAAGTGTAGAGCTCCCACTGTTGATTTCCCTTTCATATAGGCGAATTGATTCGTATGAAGGATATTATTTGTTTCTATTAATTGCGTAATATGGCAATCTATAAGACGTTCCATGGTCTTGGGTCGCTCCAGAATGTTGAATTATTGACCCAGGAAAATGTACTTGAAGAAGGTTTTCAAGTGTTTCCTTTTGCTTTCTGTGAAATCACCATTTGGTTTTTTCAGAAGGCCGATGTCATTGGACTTATCCTTGGTTAAGACTTTATGGAGACGGGCTGCTTTGGGAGCGATTGCAGACTTTCACAGTACGACCTCCAAGATTCTCGTTTGGATTGTCTAATGAGTTTCTTGTATTCGGGGGGTCGATCCATGTTCTTCCTATTTACCAAGTTTTTTAGATCTATTAAAGAGCTTCCGAACAGTGCTACGCATGGCTGTTAGTTTATTGGAGTGTCCGAGTTTTCGTACTATTTTGAAAGGAACTGATGATAATCTCGTTTAGAAGATCCGTCGCAAATTCCAGTTCACAAATAGAACCGACGGTATGTAGGAAGTCATCAATCCTAGATTCCACCAGTTTGTTATATAGCAGCCAGTATGTTTTTCTAGGAAGATAGACTTTGGAGAGAAGATCTCCGGTTCCTGGTAAATCAAAGCGGATATGTTAATGATCAGAAAGAGATGCTTCATCTGAGACCCGTAGCACCTTGATGGTGCTCATCTGTCCGCTGCGACCTTCCGGACAAGCTGGTCTCTCTTGCCCCCGCGCGACTCCTTCATCGTGGTGTCCCTTAGCTTGGGACCAGGGGTGGTTGAAGCAGCGCACCTGGGCTGTGGTTTCGCGGTCGGAGTTGTTACCACAGCGCTTTTAAACGCCCCGGTGCCTTCCTGGATGACGTAGTTGTTGCGCCCTACTTTGCTGTGGATATGGGCGTCGTCGTGAGCCATCGCTGTTTCCGGCGCTGCCGATTGGAGTTTATTGCCTCTTAGACTTTGCTTCAGGTGGCTGAAACGAGAATCAGTAAACCCGTTCTTTTCGTTTAAAGCCTTGAATGACTCATCATCCTCTGTAAACAGCAAATGTAGTTGCGTGCCTTGAATAGTGAGCTGGACAACGCGCCAATATGTCTTGTTGAGTCGGTTCTGCGATCCAATGCTCGCGAGAACTTGCTCATTTACCAGATTGGCAAATAACCTCTGACCAGGTGTGAGCTGAGGAAGTCACTTTCCTCAAGCAATCTGAATCCGAATAAACTTTGGCCCTAATATGGACAACGTTGTCTCGAATCCAGGCTGCCGTGTCTGCATTCGAACAGACAAGGGGAAGCCACCCAATTCTTGGGGTACATCCTTCGAACTCCGGCTTCACCTTCTCTGTCGCAAAAAAAGTACCCGTGGACAATTTGATTTTAAGAGCGCAATTGTTAACCGATTTTTAGATAGTAAATAGTAAATAAACAACTTCCAGGTATTTTGGATTAATTTCAAGTATT
>JAEIFJ010001899.1:0-39693 GCA_018903435.1 Leucophenga varia | reverse complement strand
TGAAACTTAGGTTAGTAAAAGAAATTTCTTAACTGTTTGTAAAATTTATAATTTTGAAAATTAAAAATATTTTAACTATTATTTTGTAACAACAAATGTTAAGAATTACTGTTTGTAAAAAAATAATAATCTTATTTAATTTAAAATATCTCAAATATTAGTATTGTTAATTGTAAACAGCAACAATAATGCTGCAGCACGTGAAAAGCTTCTCAGCGTTGATTATTACATTGATTATTTAAAAAAATTTTGAAAAGATCAAACTTAATACAATTGGTATTGAACATTCAATAATGATTAAAAAAAAAAAAAAAGATAAAAGAAAAGAAAAACAAGAGCAAGAATTGTAATTTAAATACGAGGTGTGTTCAAAAAGTATCGCATATTTTTGTGTTTTGTTTTTTTAAATTATTTATTTATTCATGAATACCTATTTTGTCCCCTTTAAAGTAATCCCCTCCCGATAAAATACACCTATGCCAACGTTTTTTCCAATCCTCGAAACATGCCAAATAGTCCCTTTCCGGTATAGCCATTAGCGCCTTCTTCGATTCAGCTTTTATCTCCTCAATCGACTCGAAATGCGTTCCCCGGAGTGGTCTCTTGAGTTTTGGGAATAGCCAGAAGTCACACGGTGCCAAATCAAGCGAATACGGTGGTTGCGGAACGATATTAGTTGGATTTTTGGCAAAAAAAGTCACGAAAAATCAGTACAGTTTTTTAAAAAAATCATAATTTTTGGTACCAACCGAGACTTGACACGTTTGAGGCCCAAAACATCCTTCAAAATTGTATTAATTGATCCTTTCGATACGCCAATTTCATCAGCAATGTCTTTCATAGTTAATCGACGGTGTGCAAGCACTAATTCTTTTACTTTTTGGATGTGAGCATCGTCCGTTGAGGTCGATGGTTGATCAGGGAGCTCTTCGTCTTCAACACGTTCGCAACCTTTTTTCAACAATTTATACCAATCAAATGTTGTTGATTTTGGTAGAGCTCGGTCCCCATAAGCCTTCATCAACATATTTATTCCATTTATTCCATTCAGAAAAAAAAAATTTATACAGGTTCTTTCCCCCTGGACATACCCTTTAGACCTGAATTAAACTGGTGAAACCATTGTCCTTGTTTATTTTTGTAAATTAATTGTAAATTTTTTTTAAATTCATTTCGATTATGAAATGAACCTGTGATGTTCCCCTCATGTGATGTATTATTTAGTAAAAAAATTTTGCTTATTGTCTTTAAAAGACAGATTGTAAATAATCATAAAGTTTAAAAAAAAAAAAAAAACATTTGATACAGGTTCTTTGATCCATTTTTTTGAATAGGTAAAAATCGAAGACGATCCAAAACACGTGCAAGCAAAGCAGCTGTCAACAATTAACATTCAAAATGGCCGAGCTTGTCGGCATAAGTGAGAGACATGACAACGCCACAAAAAAATCTAAGTTCGAATATACGTAACCCGCGAAAATTCAAAATTCGCGATAATGTTTGAACACACCTCGTAGAAGGAAAAAAAACAAATGGAAGTAAAAGAAAACTATCTTACATATATGTACAATATATACATTTATAAATTATAATTGCAATCTTATGCTCCATGTATTTTCTTAAGTTGCAAATTACTTTAATATAAAAAAAAAAAAAAAATTAGACTTATAATTAGAAACAAGAAAATTTTATAATAAAATGAATAACAATTTAAATGAATATAATTTTTAACAATTCCAATGTAAAATCGGACGATCAAATAGCTATGGTTGATTAGATACGTTTACATTTGGGATCATTATCTATATTTTTTTAACATCTGGATAATACTATGGTCATGGTAGGGTGGGCTAAGTTGACACACCAACACCAGTGTTCAACCAAATCAGCTGTAGGATATTTGTACCCCAATTGAAAATTCTGATTCTCTGTTCTTTCTCTCTTTTGTTTTCTTCTCTACTTTTGCACGCAACTTTAAAATTATAGCTACTGTAAGTGAAGATTTTTGGAAATAGAATAATGAGTGAACCTTCAATTTCTTGTAACCGCTCACCATAGCCGACGAGCCAGTAGCTGGATCTATCTCGTGCACACTCGACTATTCCAACGCATCCGAGTCGTTGTATGTTACAGAATAATTAATTTTTAGCGCCCAACGTGGAGCCGACGCGGCAGATAGCCCGACCAGACTACTACCAAGTCAGTCCTTATACAACAATTTCAAAGCTATTTCTTCTTCTCTAACCACTTTACTTTCTTCAATTTCAGTTTGTATTGGTTTCTATTCACAGGATATTAGTTTAATGGAAAATCTTCTATTACATAACCGTTTTAAAAACCATACAAAGTGCTTTTTTTTATAAACTCATTTTTTTTAAGTTTAGTTTCTCTTAGCGTGAATCACAGCAATTAATGGTTGAATAACTAAAGCTGACCGCTAATGATAAACTAATTCCTTATTATCAGTATTGGTGTGATAATTTTTATAGTGCAATCATTACTGGAGTCGCAGAAATTTCTGGAAAACTTTTCTAGATTCTGACCGCTATACTAGTATTCAATTACTATTTCATTCCTTTCAGACTAGGTTTATTAATATGGAGTTTATCTTACTGTTACAATTTGTGGGTTAGATAACCATATAAATTAAACATACTGAACATACTGTCTTATTAACTAACATTTTTTTTCTTCTATTTTTCTCTTTTAATCTCAAAGTATTTAATTAAGTGTACTACAATATTAAAGCGTAGACTTTCATTAGTATTTAACACCGAACTGCAGCTGAATATTTAGACATCTATACAACCATTTGCATATTTTTCGTTCCGAAATTAGTAATATAATTTTTCTTCATATATCTTTTTTTTTTATTAGTTTAATTTTTACTATATTTAGTAAGTTTTTTTTTGTTAGTACATTTTAGTTTAAAAAATGCCTCTAACGCATAGAAATGAAAACCTAAATACTGCTACGAATGCAGTACAACGTTTAATTTGCCAATCTATTAATTCGGAATCGACACAATTACGTCGTACGCAATATGGACATGAGTTCCATACTGATTGTATTGCGAAGCATATGAGAATCAGTAGGCACTGTCCAAGTTGTGACATTAGTCTCAATGTATCTTTTGCATCACCTTTAGCTAGTGAAAAATCTGTAGATAATCATATGTACAGTTCTTCTTTTCAAGGACAGCATAATTACAATACCAGATACGAAAGTTGTAGAGGTAGAGGTGGGAGTTCAACTAAAGCATGAATCAAGAAGAACAAACTATTTCATCTCATCAAAACCAAGCAGCTTTGTTTACCTCTCACACGAGTCAGCCTCAAGACATACCTAAAATGTCTTCTGCAGTTAGACCGGCGAAATCCGAACTCATTGCAGAACTAAGTCAACAAATGTCTGAACTAATCGAAAGTAGTATGAAGACTGCTTTTGAGTGGTTAAACCTTTCAAAAATAATCCCGTAAGTCAGATTAGGAATGATAAACCGACACCTTCTCAAAATGCCGAGATTCGAATGCGAACACTTATCGATGTTGAACAGCAGACATTTGATCAACTATTAGGGTTACCAGTAGAAAATGCAGCAGATGGGGAGAAACACCTATATCTCAAAGTTTTCATTCTCGGAATTCAGAGTGGGCTTTTCGTCCTGACAAGGTTAGTCATATTCTTTCAAACTGGAAAATTAAATTTAATGGAAATAGTGACGGCATGTCAGTAGGTAATTTTATTTACAGGGTTGAAGTTTAACTCAACAAACCCTTGGGGGTGATTTTAGTCTATTATGTCGTTACATATTATAAATATTTTATTTGAATCGAAAGCTAGTGATTGGTTCTGGCGATACCATACGATGGTAATTGGAAGGAATTGTGTATTGCTCTACGTCGGTATTATAATGATTCACGAACGGATGTAGATATTAGAGAAATGATTCGAGATCGAAAGCTGAAACCTAATGAAAGTTTCGATCATTTCAATGAATCGATTGTGGATCTTACCGATCGCTTAGATCAACCACTTTCTGAAAATGTACTTGTCGAGATTCTCAGAAGGAATTTATAACCACAAATACAGCACGAAATTCTTAACCTGAATATATTAACTGTTTCACAATTGCGTGATATTATTAAAAGGGGAGAATTCTTTTAAGTAATCAACAAAAATTGACTTCTCGTTTCATACCGATTAAAAAACAGTTGTCCGAAATTGGTACGGAATCCGAAAACTCAGATGTAAACTGTAATTGTTTAGATGAGTTTGATAGTGTTGACGCTGTTAATTTAGTCTGCTGGAATTGTCGCGGTAATGGACACCGATTCCAAGATTGCGTAAAAGATCGGGCTGTATTCTGCTACGGTTGTGGCACCGCTAACGTGTATAAGCCAAATTGTACTAAATGCCATGACTCAAAACCGAGTAGCCTGTACACACGAGAAGTGTGTACGCAAACAGAAAACAGCCAATGTAACAAATTTAAAAGTAACTCATTAGAATCATCACTTGATTTTAATAACTCAATATCTGATTCGACATTTACACCATTTCACAAACTTATCAATGAATATTCTTATTCGCTTAGTTCAATTTCTCTCAGCACGAATAAAAGCGTTTTGGAGCAAGGTTAAGACTGACAGACAAAAGTATTTATGTTCGGTTTATGACAAACCAAACGATATTCGACCCTATGATGAGGTTTTAATTTTGCCAAAAAAACGTTATCGGTTTGCTTGATACTGGAGCCTCAGTTAGTTGTATAGGTGGTAGTTTAGCTAATGAATTTTTAGTAAAAAAACTTCATTATAAAGGCTTAAATTCTTCTGTGAGAACAGCTGATGGTCAACCTCAAAGAACTATTGGAAAAATTGAAACAATAATAAGGTTTCGAGGAGAAGAGAAACCTATTGTATTATTTATTATACATAGCTTATCCCAAAATGTATATTTAGGGATTGATTTTGGGTCTAGTTTTGGTTTATTACGATCATTATTTGATAAGAAAGGTCCTTGCGTTGAGACTGTTTCCTCTCCAGATCAGCACAAGTTTAATTTGGACCAAAATAATAAATTGAAAGAAGTGATAAATTGTTTTCCATCTTTTGCGAGGGGAAGGTCTTGGCAAAACTAATTTGCTATCACATGAAATAGATGTTAAAAATACCAAACCCATAAACAGCGGCATTATCCTGTGTCACCTGCCATCGAAAAACTTATGTATGACGAAGTTGATCGCATGTTAAAAGTTAGGCGTGATTGAGGAGTCGACTAGTGCTTGGTCATCTCCAATAGTTTTAGTTCGTAAACCCGGAAAGGTGCGTCTCTGTCTTGATAGTCGCAAACTAAACGAAGTGATTGTCAAGGATGCATACCCTTTACCTAACATCGATGGTATTTTGAGTCGTCTGCAAAGGCCGATTACATTACAAGTCTCGATCTTAAAGATGCTTTTTGGCAAATTCCACTCGACACCAATTCTAGAGATAAAACGGCTTTTACTATACCAGGGCGTCCCTTGTACCATTTCAAAGTAATGCCTTTCGGTTTATGCAACGCGCCGCAAACTAAGTCTCGTTTAATGGACCGTGTAATACCTCCCACTCTTAGAACAGAAGTTTTTATTTATCTTGATGATTTGTTGATCATTTCACCAACCTTTGAACGGCATTTAAAAGTTTTAAAAGAAGTAGCACAACAAATCAGAGTATCAGGATTAACCATAAATGTCGAAAAGAGCAACTTTTGCTTAAGTGAAGTCAAGTACTTGGGACACATTGTTGGTCAAGGCGTTATTAGGACTGATCCTGATAAAGTTTCTGCCATTTCAGAGTTCCCAGTCCCTCGTTCAGTGCGTCAGTTGAGAAGATTCCTGGGTATGACAGGATGGTTTCGGAAGATTATAGAAAACTATGCTTCAGTGTCGTCGCCTCTAACCGATCTCTTAAATTTAGTGTAAAAGAAGAAGCTTTACTTTTGTTTGAGCAATTTAAGCAGTGTTTATGTACAGCACCAGTTTTGCACAGCTCAAACTTTTCGAAGCCTTTCTTCATACATTGCGACGCATGTAAAACAGGTGTGGGAGCTGTGCTACAAGTTTATGACGATGGTATTAAAACTCCAATTGCATTTATGTCAAAGAAACTCAACCGTGCACAACGCAACTACACTGTTACAGAGCAGGAGTGCTCTAGCTGCAGTCCTTGCTTTAAAAAAATTTCGTCCTTACGTAGAAGGTCATACTTTCACTATCATAACTGATCATGCATCGCTGAAATGGTTGATGTCACAAAACGACCTAAGTTCCAGAGTAGCGATGGGCTCTAAAGTTACAGTGTTTTACGTTTGAAATTAAGCATCGGAAAGGAAGTCAGAACATAGTACCTGAATAGCCTTTCGCGTACATATACTGATGATTTATCTGCTTTAGAGCAAGTTAATGGATTGTTTGTAGATATAACTTCACCTGGGGTTTAAAAGTCTGGAATATTTGATTTATGTAAAAAAAAAAGAAAATGAAAACAAATTTCCAGATCTGAAAATATTGGACGATATTATTTATCGCCGTACCAGAACATGGTTCTGGAGAATGTATTCACGACAACCTTATTTGAAGTTATGGATTCCACAAAGTTTATTAAAAGAAGTACTAGAACGGTCACATGAAGATCCACTAGCTTCTCACTGTGGTATAAATAAAACTTAGAAAAATTAGACGTTACTATTATGGATAAATCTTGTCGTTGATGTTAAAAATTTTGGTAACTCTTGTAATGTCCGTAAGATGACAAAACATCCTAATCAGGCTTTGAGACCACCACTGAACAGCCTAATCGGTTAGATTCTTTTCAAAAGATCTACGTTGACTTCTTAGGGCCTTATTCCAGATCAAGAAGTGGTAATGTAGGCATTTTTAAAACGCTCGGATCATTATTCCAAGTTCGTGTATATAAGCCTGTAAAAAGTTTACTGCTGAAATAGTTGCGAAGTATATTGAAGAGGAACTTTCCATTGCTATGGGATACCAGAAACTCTAGTCTCCGATAACGGATCTCAATCGAAATCACATCTGTTTAATCCGCTTTTACAGCGCTATGGTGTTCAACATTTATACACCGCTATACACACTCATCAGGCAAATGCATTCGAGCGTGTAAATCGCTCAATTTTGAGTTGAATTAAGGCGTATATTCGTCCTAATCAAAAGAATTGGGATGAAAATCTTAGCAGCATCTCTTGTGCGTTACGTTCATCTTTTTCAATCAGCAATTGGTACCACGCCTTATTATCTCACCTTCGGCCAACATATGATCACCAATGGTCAAATGTATCCCCTTTACGGAATCTTCAATTGCTAGAGGATAGACTCACTGATTTAATGTTACAGACTCAATGGATATTGGTAGAGCTAAAGCTCAGAATATAACTAAAGCTCAACAAAAATCGAAATGAACGAGCGTACAATTTTAAGTTCTCGTATTGTACAGTATGGTGTGGTCAAGAGATTTTTAGGAGAAATTTTCAACAAAGCTCTTTTGAAAAAAAGATTTAATGCAAAATTAGCACCAACGTTTATAAAAGCACGAATAAAACGTAAAGTAGGTAACTTGTATTATGAAATAGAGGACCTAAAAGGTAATTTTGTTGGCAAGTTCTCCGCTGAAAAGATCGAAAACAGTAGGGTGTTTACAGTTTAGAGTAACAAGCGTGATCAGTTTGTGTGTTTTTACATTACCCGCATAAATTATCAATTTCCATTGTTTATTTCCTTTTTTATTTTCTTACATCCCATTTTAATTTCAGATTAGGCGGTTAGGGATATAATTATTTTGCAATGTTGTTTGTGTTTGTTCTTTTGTTTTTTGTTATTGTATTGGTTTTGTTGTGTTTCTCTTCAATTTTCACGACAGATTTGTGTGTGTGCGTGCTTTCCAATGTTTGTTTTTTAAAGAAATAACGTTTTCTAGCAAACAATTGAAGAAGTCGAAGTTACATTGTTGTTATTGTTGTTAATGTACTGTTCATTATTATGAGTTGATTTTTTGAATTGGCGTGACCAATGAGGATGACGTTATCGAGGCATTTGATAAGAATACTGTTGTTCTTGGCGCCGAAGCTGTCGATGTTGTATATCCACTTTGTGTTGTAATTGTTGTTGTAGATGCTATTATTGGTTCGAAGAGAGGCAGTGGAGTAGTCGGCGTGGTGCATTGAGCACTACATTAGATCAGTGTTGCCATTTTAGCTTATTTTAAGCTAGATTTAGCTTATTTTAAAATCAAAAAGCTTGAAAAATTATTGAAATGCATATAGCTTGAAATCTGGCATATTTCAAATTTTATTTAGCTTAATTCGGGTTAAAAAATTGAGAACAAAACAAGTTTTGTTTTTTGATTGCATTGTAATTTTTGGTAACTTTTATCCATAAATCGGACAAAAGTCAGATTTGTTGTTCGTATTTTGGTAATTTTTAGTTTATAAGTTTCGGTCACACTGCAATTTTGCACATGTTAGCAAACTTTACAGAAAAATGTCGAAAGTGTGGTATAAATTTAAGAAGTGGCTACGCAAAGTGCCAACTGACTCCACGAATATATTTCGTTATTTGAACATTTCAAATATGAAAATATTGATGATATTGTATTCCAATTTGGAAAAATTCACCTAATCAGTTCGAAAAAAAAGGAACACACTATAGAGTTTTGGTCAGAAGTTTTAATTTACAAGGATGCTGACCAAAACAAAGTTTTCGAGCTACTGGCGTTATTTACTCTGCATATCCTTTCACTGCCATGGTCAAATGCTGCGGTTGAGAGGATATTCATCCAAATGATTATTGTTAAAACAAATTTGCGCAACAAAATGTGTCTGAAAAGTTTGAACGCAATATTAAGCATAAGGTTTGTTTTTGAAACGTTAAATTATGTACCTATATATATAAAAATGTATGTATGTTTCTATGTCTACTCTATACGTTGAAACCGTCCAACTGATGAGCCCCAAACCGGTTACATTTGAAAGAAAACAATGCATTAGGCACATTCGGTTCATTTAAGAAGTCGATTTTCTAATTTTCCCATACAAAAATGTTTTGTTTATTTAACATAAACAAAAAACAAAAATAAAAAACATACGACAGCTTTCCCCAGTATATTTTGAGTACAATAAAAAAAAAAAAAATAGTAAAAAATGGCATCATAAGGAACTGAAATTGCACAAAACACAGCAGATGCGAAACGAAAAAGAGTTGAAAGAGCAGCCAAAACGCCCGTTCAACGTGGTAGCTCACGCCGGCACAGTGGTTGCGCTTGTATGGAGTGAGCGGCCAAAAATACTTCTAGTAGAGATATCGAGCTAAAATTTTTACTGAAAGGTCTATAAAAGATTGTAACTGTAATATATAAAAATGAATTGATTTGGACAATCGCACTCCCATCTGTTCACCCACTTCCATCCAAAGAAAGTATTTATTTTTTGTTTTTATTGTAAATTTTATTGTTTAATAGCATGGACCTTTGTTTACTAGATAGTTTTCTGATCCCTAAAATTAAAGGATCTGAGCTTAAAAGTAATCTGTTCATTAAGTCTGTATTGGTTATTACGCTTGATAGTTTTCGGGTGTGCTGCAATCTGAATATTTTAATGTCTTTATTTTTCGCCTCTGCGGCTTTTTCAGAAAGCTCTCCGATTGGTACCAAGCAATGCTTTATTACTTCAGAGCCGTGATTTAATACCTTATGGACAGTCGGAAGAAGATAGTACCAAGGATATTCATTGACAAGAAGCTTAGCGGTTTCCCTGAACTTTTCTGTATTTATTTTGTGTCCTGAAGACATGGCCTGAAGAATTGTTGAGCATATGATTAAAGCATCATCGAGTCCTGTAATTTTGGCAGATTCATGTGGATTCTTCAAAAACTTTCTTGCTGTGTTGCCATCATTAGAAGTTCCACTTCCACCAGCTTTTGGCTTGTCGACTATTAATCCCATTAAATTTCGAAAGTCTGACTAAATTTGTTGTTTCCTTTTTAGTAGCATCTGCTTTCCCTCATGTGTGCGAATTTGCGAATTTCGATGGTACTTTTGCCAAAAAGTTACAATTCTTTTGCACATATACGCAATTCGTTTTGATAGAGCGTCCAGTTCGGTAAGGTAGCCGTTCTTTTCAATTTCTCCGTGTACAACATCATTTACTGCCTTCAATTTTTGTGCATAGGTACCTTTTTCTGTGCACCAAAGATCAAAAATGTAAAGGCGTGGAAGAACACACACTTATAAAAATTGTCTGCCAGAATCAAATTAAAATGAAAAACCAAATTATATTAAAATAATTAATTAAAAAAGGAATGAATGATTTAACAAAGTCATGGACATCAACAATCGACGAAGACAAAACAAAAACAAACGCACGATACGCAAAACAGATGTTTAGCAGGGCCTAGCTGACCATGAAAAACGTAAGGCGTCGCAACGACGCGCCGTCACTCTATTTACGTTTATACACACGTTGGCAGATTTTGGCATCTAAGCTTAACATATTTATTACGTTAAAAACCCAGACAATTACAATGACATACAACTCAGTTGTGGAATTTTTTAGGATCACAACTAAAACTCCACCTAAACATGCAAAAGACGTTCACAAAACACATTAAAAAGATTGAATCAAATTAATTAATTTCACAAGAACAATTTAATAAGTTGATTAATTATTTATATTAGAATTTAAAGTAAATACCTTGAACTTCAAAATTCATGCTAATGAATTAAATCTGTAACACTTAAGCTGACGTCTGACCACTTTGAATTGCAGCTTTGATTTGAAAAAAGCTTACTCAATGCATAACCTGTGCAAAAATAAACACGTGTTCGCGATTTCAATGCTATTTTTAGAAAAATCTGGTTTGTCATCAAGAAGTTTGGACATTTACGAGACAATTTGTGTGCATTTTGTCCAAAAAGCTTGTGATGGTTTTTTTTTTTTTTTGCCTATGGGCCCAACCACAGGGGCCGGTATCTGCTAGTTTAATATATACTAAGTATATTCCTTTGAATGTTATAGATATGGACTGGTTTGCCTAAGGGGGGGGGCGCAAGGGGGGGGGGTCTGTTAGTTTTATATATATCCTGTGTATTTTTTTTGGAATGTTATAGATATGGGGCGACGTCATGGCAAATGTTGTCATGATTACAAACTTCCAAACAAATACCTTGCATTAATGAAATCATCCGCCAAATGTATGGAATCCATTGATGATGTTGATAAAATCATTTCTTTACTATAATATAGTATATAAATATCAATAAAATTCAAAAATCAATTATTTTGATGTTTTTTTATGGTTACCTTATTTTTAAGCTTTTTTTTTTTTAGCTTATTTTTTGGTTCAATCTATCTTATGGTGTCTCTCAAAATCTAGCAACAGTGCATAATATGTTCCTTTGACGTGAAGGAGAACAAGAATTAGCTGACGGCTCTGGTGTAACAACAGACAAGTTGGAGTTTGATGAATTATTTTTGTTGTTGCTTGGCGACACAAATGAAAAATATACTTTCCTCGCAGTCACTGATTTTATATACCCGCCACACATAGTGTGAAGGTTATATTCTGTTTGTCTGAAAGTTTGTAACGCATTGAAGGAGACATCGTAGACCCTATAAAGTATATATATACTTGATCAGCTCGACGAGACGAATCGATCTAGCCATGCCCGTCTGTCTGTGCGTCTGTATATTTCTATGCATCTTTTTCGTTGAAGATATTAAGATATTAAGCTAAAAATGTTAACTTAAATTTTTCTCGGCAACGACTATGTTAAGTTAAGCACCAGTTTTGCACAGCTCAAACTTTTCGAAGCCTTTCTTCATACATTGCGACGCATGTAAAACAGGTGTGGGAGCTGTGCTACAAGTTTATGACGATGGTATTAAAACTCCAATTGCATTTATGTCAAAGAAACTCAACCGTGCACAACGCAACTACACTGTTACAGAGCAAGGAGATGCCTAGCTGCAGTCCTTGCTTTAAAAAAATTTCGTCCTTACGTAGAAGGTCATACTTTCACTATCATAACTGATCATGCATCGCTGAAATGGTTGATGTCACAAAACGACCTAAGTTCCAGAGTAGCGCGATGGGCTCTAAAGTTACAGTGTTTTACGTTTGAAATTAAGCATCGGAAAGGAAGTCAGAACATAGTACCTGATAGCCTTTCGCGTACATATACTGATGATTTATCTGCTTTAGAGCAAGTTAATGGATTGTTTGTAGATATAACTTCACCTGAGTTTAAAAGTCTGGAATATTTGGATTTATGTAAAAAAATAAAAGAAAATGAAAACAAATTTCCAGATCTGAAAATATTGGACGATATTATTTATCGCCGTACAGAACATGGTTCTGGAGAATGTATTCACGACAACCTTATTTGGAAGTTATGGATTCCACAAAGTTTATTAAAAGAAGTACTAGAACGGTCACATGAAGATCCACTAGCTTCTCACTGTGGTATAAATAAAACTTTAGAAAAAATTAGACGTTACTATTATTGGCCAAATCTTGTCGTTGATGTTAAAAATTTTGGTAACTCTTGTAATGTCTGTAAGATGACAAAACATCCTAATCAGGCTTTGAGACCACCACTCGACAAGCCTTTAGAATCGGTTAGATTCTTTCAAAAGATCTACGTTGACTTCTTAGGGCCTTATTCCAGATCAAGAAGTGGTAATGTAGGCATTTTTAAAACGCTCGATCATTATTCCAAGTTCGTGTATATAAAGCCTGTAAAAAAGTTTACTGCTGAAATAGTTGCGAAGTATATTGAAGAGGAACTTTTCCATTGCTATGGGATACCAGAAACTCTAGTCTCCGATAACGGATCTCAATTCAAATCACATCTGTTTAATTCGCTTTTACAGCGTTATGGTGTTCAACATTTATACACCGCTATACATTCTCATCAGGCAAATGCATTCGAGCGTGTAAATCGCTCAATTTTGAGTTGAATTAAGGCGTATATTCGTCCTAATCAAAAGAATTGGGATGAAAATCTTAGCAGCATCTCTTGTGCGTTACGTTCATCTTTTCAATCAGCAATTGGTACCACGCCTTATTATCTCACCTTCGGCCAACATATGATCACCAATGGTCAAATGTATCCCCTTTTACGGAATCTTCAATTGCTAGAGGATAGACTCACTCGATTTAATGTTACAGACTCAATGGATATTGCTAGAGCTAAAGCTCAGAATATAACTAAAGCTCAACAAAATCGAAATGAACGAGCGTACAATTTAAGTTCTCGTATTGTACAGTATGGTGTTGGTCAAGAGATTTTTAGGAGAAATTTTCAACAAAGCTCTTTTGAAAAAAAGATTTAATGCAAAATTAGCACCAACGTTTATAAAAGCACGAATAAAACGTAAAGTAGGTAACTTGTATTATGAAATAGAGGACCTAAAAGGTAATTTTGTTGGTACGTTCCCCGCTAAAGATCTAAAACAGTAGGGTGTTTACAGTTTAGAGTAACAAGCGTGATCAGTTTGTGCGTTTTACATTACCCGCATATCGGGTAATTATAGATAGTTTTGTGCATCAATTTCCATTGTTTATTTCTTTTTTTTTATTTTCTTACATCCCATTTTAATTTCAGATTAGGCGGTTAGGATATAATTATTTTGCAATGTTGTTTGTGTTTTGTTCTTTTGTTTTTTGTTATTGTATTGGTTTTGTTGTGTTTCTCTTCAATTTTCACGACAGATTTGTGTGTGTGCGTGCTTTCCAATGTTTGTTTTTAAAGAAATAACGTTTTCTAGCAAAAACAATTGAAGAAGTCGAAGTTACATTGTTGTTATTGTTGTTAATGTACTGTTCATTATTATGAGTTGATTTTTGAATTGGCGTGACCAATGAGGATGACGTTATCGAGGCATTTGATAAGAATACTGTTGTTCTTGGCGCCGAAGCTGTCGATGTTGTATATCCACTTTGTGTTGTAATTGTTGTTGTAGATGCTATTATTGGTTCGAAGAGAGGCAGTGGAGTAGTCGGCGTGGTGCATTGAGCACTACATTAGATCAGTGTTGCCATTTTAGCTTATTTTAAGCTAGATTTAGCTTATTTTAAAATCAAATAGCTTGAAAAATTATTGAAATGCATATAGCTTGAAATCTGGCATATTTCAAATTTTATTTAGCTTAATTCGGGTTAAAAAAATTGAGAACAAAACAAGTTTTGTTTTTTGATTGTATTGTAATTTTTGGTAACTTTTATCCATAAATCGGACAAAAGTCATATTTGTTGTTCGTATTTTGGTAATTTTTAGTTTATAAGTTTCGGTCACACTGCAATTTTGCACATGTTTGCAAACTTTACAGAAAAATGTCGAAAGTGTGGTATAAAAATTAATTTAAGAAGTGGCTACGCAAAGTGCCAACTGACTCCACGAATATATTTCGTTATTTGAACATTTCAAATATGAAAATATTGATGATATTGTATTCCAATTTGGAAAAATTCACCTAATCAGTTCGAAAAAAAGGAACACACTATAGAGTTTTGGTCAGAAGTTTTAATTTACAAGGATGCTGACCAAAACAAAGTTTTCGAGCTACTGGCGTTATTTACTCTGCATATCCTTTCACTGCCATGGTCAAATGCTGCGGTTGAGAGGATATTCATCCAAATGATTATTGTTAAAACAAATTTGCGCAACAAAATGTGTCTGAAAAGTTTGAACGCAATATTAAGCATAAGGTTTGTTTTTGAAACGTTAAATTATGTACCTATATATATAAAAATGTATGTATGTTTCTATGTCTACTCTATACGTTGAAACCGTCCAACTGATGAGCCCCAAACCGGTTACATTTGAAAGAAAACAATGCATTAGGCACATTCGGTTCATTTAAGAAGTCGATTTTCTAATTTTCCCATACAAAAATGTTTTGTTTATTTAACATAAACAAAAAACAAAAATAAAAAACATACGACAGCTTTCCCCAGTATATTTTGAGTACAATAAAAAAAAAAAAAAAATAGTAAAAATGGCATCATAAGGAACTGAAATTGCACAAAACACAGCAGATGCGAAACGAAAAGAGTTGAAAGAGCAGCCAAAAACGCCCGTTCAACGTGGTAGCTCACGCCGGCACAGTGGTTGCGCTTGTATGGAGTGAGCGGCCAAAAATACTTCTAGTAGAGATATCGAGCTAAAATTTTTACTGAAAGGTCTATAAAAGATTGTAACTGTAATATATAAAAATGAATTGATTTGGACAATCGCACTCCCATCTGTTCACCCACTTCCATCCAAAGAAAGTATTTATTTTTTGTTTTTATTGTAAATTTTATTGTTTAATAGCATGGACCTTTGTTTACTAGATAGTTTTCTGATCCCTAAAATTAAAGGATCTGAGCTTAAAAGTAATCTGTTCATTAAGTCTGTATTGGTTATTACTCTTGATAGTTTTCGGGTGTGCTGCAATCTGAATATTTTAATGTCTTTATTTCTTCGCCTCTGCGGCTTTTTTCAGAAAGCTCTCCGATTGGTACCAAGCAATGCTTTATTACTTCAGAGCCGTGAATTAATACCTTATGGACAGTCGGAAGAAGATAGTACCAAGGATATTCATTGACAAGCAGCTTAGCGGTTTCCCTGAACTTTTCTGCATTTATTTTGTGTCCTGAAGACATGGCCTGAAGAATTGTTGAGCATCATATGATTAAAGCATCATCGAGTCCTGTAATTTTGGCAGATTCATGTGGATTCTTCAAAACTTTCTTGCTGTGTTGCCATCATTAGAAGTTCCACTTCCACCAGCTTTTGGCTTGTCGACTATTAATCCCATTAAATTTCGAAAGTCTGACTAAATTTGTTGTTTCCTTTTTAGTAGCATCTGCTTTCCCTCATATGTGCGAATTTGCGAATTTCGATGGTACTTTTGCCAAAAAGTTACAATTCTTTTGCACATATACGCAATTCGTTTTGATAAAGCGTCCAGTTCGGTAAGGTAGCCGTTCTTTTCAATTTCTCCGTGTACAACATCATTTACTGCCTTCAATTTTTGTGCATAGGTACCTTTTTCTGTGCACCAAAGATCAAAAATGTATAGGCGTGGAAAAACACACTTATAAAAATTGTCTGCCAAAATCAAATTAAAATGAAAAACCAAATTAAATTAAAATAATTAATTAAAAAAGGAATTAATGATTTAACAAAGTCATGGACATCAACAATCGACGAAGACAAAACAAAAACAAACGCACGATACGCAAAACAGATGTTTAGCAGGGCCTAGCTGACCATGAAAAACGTAACGCCGTCGTTTTTGGCATCTAAGCTTAACATATTTATTTCGTTAAAACCCAGACAATTACAATGACATACAACTCAGTTGTGGAATTTTGTAGGATCACAACTAAAACTCCACCTAAACATGCAAAAGACGTTCACAAAACACATAAAAAAAATTGAATCAAATTAATTAATTTCACAAGAACAATTTAATAAGTTGGTTAATTATTTATATTAGAATTTAAAGTAAATATCTTGAACTTCAAAATTCATGCTAATGAATTAAATCTGTAACACTTAAGCTGACGTCTGACCACTTTGAATTGCAGCTTTGATTTGAAAAAAAGCTTACTCAATGCATCAGCTGTGCAAAAATGAACACGTGTTCGCGATTTCAATGCTATTTTTAGAAAATACAGTTACAAATCGAGAAATATCCGGTTTGTCATCAAGAAGTTTGGACATTTACGAGACAATTTGCGTGCATTTTGTCCAAAAAGCTTGTGATGGATTTTTCGATTTTTGGCCTATGGGCGCAACCACAGTGGCCGGGTATCTGCTAGTTTAATATATACTAAGTATATTCCTTTGAATGTTATAGATATGGACTGGGTGACGTCATGGCAAATGTTGTCATGATTACAAACTTCCAAACAAACCTCCTTGCATTAATGAAATCATCCGCCAAATGTATGGAATCCATTGATGATGTTGATAAAATCATTTCTTTACTATAATATAGTATATAAATATCAATAAAATTCAAAAATCAATTATTTTGATGTTTTTTTATGGTTACCTTATTTTTAAGCTTTTTTTTTAGCTTATTTTTTTGTTCAATCTATCTTATGGTGTCTCCCAAAATCTAGCAACAGTGCATAATATGTTCCTTTGACGTGAAGGAGAACAAGAATTAGCTGACGGCTCTGGTGTAACAACAGACAAGTTGGAGTTTGATGAATTATTTTTGTTGTTGCTTGGCGACACAAATGAAAAATATACTTTCCTCGCAGTCACTGATTTTATATACCCGCCACACATAGTGTGAAGGTTATATTCTGTTTGTCTGAAAGTTTGTAACGCATTGAAGGAGACATCGTAGACCCTATAAAGTATATATATACTGCCTCGACGCGATCGATCTAGCCATGCCCGTCTGTCCGCGTTATTTCTATGCATCTTTTCGTTGAAGATATTAAGATATGCTAAAAATGTTAACTTAAATTTTTCTCGGCAACGACTATGTTAAGTTCGAGAATGAGAGTGACACGCCCATTTTTAGGTGTAGCTCCGATACAAACTTACCGTTTTTTTCGAATTTTTGTATAAAAAGAGTAAATATATATGAATGTATTCATCGGGTAAAAACACTTCTAAATTCATTCAAAATCAAAAAACAGGTGCCACGCCCATTTTAAGGTATAGCCCCTATACAAACTTCCCGCCCATTTTATATATTTTGTATGAAAATAGGTAATATTTATGAATGTTCTCACTCCAAATTAGGTAAAAACACTTCTACTATCATCTGTACACACCACCGATGTAATAAGGATCGGGCCACTATACCATATAGCCCCATATAAACTCACCTCCCTATTTCTGATTTTTATTCATATATTTATATATTTTTGATCTAGCCATATTCGTCTGTCTGTTTAATTCTTTGAATTTGATCCGGTCATGATATGAAGATGTTATGCTGAAATTTGAAACTTAAGCTTCTCTCGGCAACGACTAAGCTAATTCGAAAATGAAAGTGCCCAATTTTAAAATTTATCAATGCTGAATTTTTAGCCCCCAAAACGTTTAGATTGAATATTTGATTCAAATATGTAAAAACATTTATTTTACTAAATTTATGTATACAGTATAGATTGGATATGGATCAGGGGACTAAAGCATATAGACCCCATGCAAACCTTTCAGTAATTGTTTATTTATACGAAAAGATGTTTGTTTATAAATATATATGCTTTAAATATAAAAAATAGATTTTTTCTAATCCGTTTATACAGTATACTTGAGGGAGGATCAAGGACTATAATTAAAGACCCCATATAAAGCTACCGAATATTTTTTAAAAATTGTGTTAAAATGAATTTATGTAGATATACATTTTAAAATAACATAACCCACAACTTTTTTTAAGGTCTCGTCTATTTTACTAATCTGTAATAAAATTGTAGATATTGAAAATAGTGTAAATCGAATATAATCAGAAGGGTGAAGAAGAATAGGTCATTAACCCTAACGATCCGACAGCACTATAAAAGACAGTGTAAACAGCTTCTTCGTAAATCGTTACAAAAACGAGCCGGTTCATGTATATTTATGCACTGTAAGGGTCACAATTTATATTACATGTAGCGTATTTTAGCACAAAACTCTGGAAATATCGGTAAGGGTCACAGGGAGCACATGTATCGACTCTAGCAACACTTGCAAGGGTCATAAAATAAAAGGTGCCATATTTATACACATATCTCTGGTAACACCTAGTTTATCAGGCAAAGTCCTTTGTTTCTAGAGTGACACTAATGTTTTATGATAAACATGTTTTTAGCTCTTTTAGCATTCCAAAGTGTTCGGATTAAAGCGCTTATATTAAATAAAAGTGAGTACATATTTCACTATTTTATTAATTATCAACTAAAATTAATAACAGTTTGCCATCTTAATATTATCAGTGTTTTGTATACAAATACAAGTGTTTAAATAAGAATTCTTTGTGTTTGCCCAAAATTAAATTGTGTTGTTTTAAAAAATTGTGTAAATCAAAAAACAATATGCCACGACTTAATAGAAGATCAACCGAAAAACGTCGTCTGCAATCAGCTAACCTGTCTCAACAACATTATACGCGAAATCGATTACAAATAATTGGACGGAATACAACTCGACAAGGTGAACTACGAAACAATCCGGAATATCTCGAAGCACAGCGAGCGAGGAACGCAAATAACATATTGCAACGTAGACGACTCATTTTAATTCGTGAAGCCGAAAGAGTTCGCGATGCTATTGCCCATTCGCAACGTCGAACAAATCTAGTGTATAGGGAAGAAGAGCAGATACGCAATACTGCACAGCATTCCTAGCATCGCGAAAATGTCGAGTATCGAGTTCTGGAACGAGCACGCGACGCTACTGCCCATTCTGAACGAAGAGAAAATCCCGAACTGCGGGAGCCTGAACGAGTACGAGATGCCACAGCCCAATCACAACGCCGCGAAAATCTATTGTATAGGGAAGAAGAGCAGATACGCAACACTGCTTAGCATTCCCAGTGGCGCGAAAACGTCGAGTTTCGTGTTGAACGCGTACGCGATGCAGCCACAAGAAGAGTACGACGGTATGATCCAATAAGAAGGCAAGAGGAACAACGGACTTAACACATCGCAAAGGAGACTAAAACACGCCTACAAGCCAGACAACAAGTGCAGCAGATACAACAAATGACACTGGATCGGATCATTAGTTATAGGAGCCACCCAGAACATAGAGCAGGAGAGAGCACCAGACAGTCAGCAAGGAACAGGCAAAAAAGGGAAACAATATCGACGGAAGGACGACTGGAGCAACAACAACAACAGCGACAACTAAATAGATACAATTTGGAATGCAACTACCTGAAGGAATATAAAAGAAGGACCCACACAAATTTGTGTTTGTTGCGGTGGATTATGGCTTCAAACATCAGGTGAGTTTTTTAAATAAAATTTTTTTTTAGTAATAAGTTCCCCTCCCTTCCCCTTCATAAAGCATTTTATTTGTCAGACAAGTTTCCTACTCCCTCAGTTTGTTACCCTTTCTGCACTACATGTCACCATACTGTGGGTAAATCAGGTAAAATACCATACATCTGTCTGTCTGAAGGATTAGATTTTCCAGAAGTTCCAGATTGCCTTAGTGACCTAACTTGTCTTGACAAACGCTTAATATTCTCCTCGAATTTCTTTTATCCGAAGTATTACACTTGGATATGAACAACAATACGCGATAAAGAGGCGCAGTTGTTAATATCCCAATTTCAGTCTCTTAGACTATCACGTCCCTTCCAAGGACATTTAACAACACCCATGTCATTCAGGTAGCACTGAAACGCCGCATTGAATATAAGTAAGATGTCATGGTTCAAACCATCCGCCCAGCTAAAGTTTTAGAGGCCCTAAATTTCTTACTCTCGCCCGAACTTTATAGAAAACACCAAATTCAAATATCAAATGAATGGGTACAGTATATTTAGTGATGAAGAAGTAGTCCCTTTCTTAGCAGATCAGGCTGATGAAGGTTTAATTCGTCGAATTGAGAGTGATAACTCAGATGTAGCAGAAGCAGGTAGATTTGAGGTTGATGGTGAAAATGATCTTAATCCAGGTGACCAGGAAACGCTTTAAGAAAACGAGCAGATAGAGAATCGACAGGTAGCTCGTCTAGCTGTATCCCGGCCAGGGGAGGATACCAGTTGATATAGTAGGTGATCAAGATGTAGAGGAGCTTTCTTATTCCTCCATTTATTGTGGGGTAAAACGAAGTAGTACTACTACGTACAGCAAAATAGCCAGGTCTGAGATTAGACGTTTCGATCGTAGATGCGCCAGAGAAGATAAAGTACTCTGGGCATATAAGTACTATGAACTCCATTAAGTTAAAAGTCCAATGTAATGGGTGTTACTGCAGAAAATGCATTAGACGACTTTGTCAACAACCTCGTGAACTTACCACATTTTGAAAAGGATTAAGATCTTCTCCGGCACATTGGCAACAGAGAAGAAAGAAAGTATTGGCAATGATTCGCCAGTTTGGTCTTCCGACCTTTTTATCACAGTATCCGGTGCAGAAACTAAGTGGCATGAACTTTCCATTGTTGTAGTTAAATAGGATTTGACAGAAGAAGAAGCAAATAATCTTGAAGCAAAGAAAAGCTCGACATTATATCGGATCCTGTACCTATCTCGCTACTTTGACCATTGTTTTCGTCAACTATTAAAACTTTTTTAAGTCCCACATCTTTTGCGAACATGAGGTTGTGGATTTCTATTGGTGAATAGAATTCCAACATAGGGGGTCCCCACATTGCCATGGGATGTACTGGCTAAAGGACGCTCCTAAATTTGAAAACTCGACTGAAGTTCAAAATATTCAGTCGATTGTAGAATTTGTTGATAGGTTCATAACGACCGATGGGGATAATTAAGAAGTGTCCGATGTCATTGAATATCAACGGCATCGGCACACTCGCACTTGTAAAAGGCAAGTGCAGGGACAAAATACCTGTAGATTCAATATGCCATATCCACCTATGCTCCAAAACCGAAATCCTGTTTCCTCTTGACGAGGGCGTAGATATAATAGAACATAAGGCAATATAAAAATAATTAAAGAGGTCTTAGATCAGCCAAATTTATCTTCTGAATTCTAAATACTTTCGATAATTTCTTAGAAAATTATCAATTAATTATGAGGCTTATGTTTGCTCTTCGATGAAGTTTAAACAAGCCTCAAATCTTTTTAAGAAGAAAGTTTTCTGACCGAATGCTTAACGCATACAATTTGGACATTCTTCGCCTTCACAAAGTCAATATGGACATTCAGTTCATATTAGACGCATATGCCTGCTGTAGTTATATTATTGACTACATTAATAAGTCCAATAGAGGCGTATAAAATTCTTCATAACTACACCAGGAAGTTTTAAGAATTTAATAATTGCGTTTTAAATAAAAATTAAATTAAAGGTGAAATAATTTTTTTATGGAACAAAAAATTATTCATAGGAACCTACATATAACATTTTAGGCTTGCATCTATCCGAAGCTAGCCATGGCGAAATATATTTGCTATACATCGCATCCTGACCAAAGGGCTAGGATGCTTAAGTCGAGGCGAGAGTTTGAACTTCTTCCGCCCAATTCTACGAATATATACGTTTCAAACTTTGTTGGATCGTTATATTCAAAGACATGATGCGCTGGAAAATGAATGTCTTGCCTCATTTGCAGCAAACTATAAATTTTTAAAAGATGGGCGTTCAGCAGACAACGACGAGTATGATGAGCTAAATCAAGAAGATGAGGTAAGCAAAAAGATAATACTGGGTGGGTTCAAAAGAGGAGCAAGCCCTTGATTTTAAGATGGAGGTATTTTAGTGCAGAAACACATAGGCCTGATTATATTAGAGAATTGAAAATGCTTTTCCTCCCATGGCGCAATGAAAGGGATGAACTCATTAATAATGACAATGAGCATGCCTGTACCGTGCATAAAAATACAATTGAGAGCAACAGGCGACTGTTTGATCAGTTTGAGGAACGAGAGTTGGAGCGGGTACTCCAGGGATTACAACTTGAACAAAACTTGGATGATCAAGTAGCTCTCGCAGTTCCGGAAATTGAAGTAAACATTAATTTTCTAGATCCTAACTTAGTTGAAGAAAACTCTGTAGAGAAAGTTCGGTCAATTACATTGCACCCTTTAATTCCAGAAAACGACCTTTATGCCATGGTTTGTTCCCTTAATGTTAAGCAACGAAAATACTTGGCTCACGTTATGCACAACGTGAAAGCAAAGAAAATATTTTACGAATATGTTGGTGGTGGTGCTGGTGTTGATTAAAGCCGACTCATTTCGGCAATCTATCAGTCTCTAACTTTAAGAGCCAATCAAGTTGCTGGCAGCAACCCAGAGTCGACAAAAGTACTTCTGTGTGCGCCAACTGGGAAAGCTGCGTTTGGTATTGGTGGACTTACTCTCCATTGAATATTTTCACTGCCGGTCAATCAGTCTTCGACCGAATTACGTCCCTTCAGTAGCAACATTGTAAACACAATGTATTCAAAGTTGATGGACCTTCAGGTAAACACAAAAACATTTCCATGGCCGGTGCTAAAATGTTTTCGTATTTGGATTCCCGGCTTAAGCAGATTTTTAAAAATAATGAATACTTTGGAGGAATATCAGTTATTGTGCTTGGGGACCTCAAACAACTTCCCCAGTTGGTGATCGATGGATTTTTAAGCCAAATAGGAGCGATCCATATAGCGCTATCGTAGGAAGCCCCCTTTGGGATATATTTAAATTTTTTGAGCTCACGGAAATTATGCGTCAACGTGAAGACTCAAGTTTTGCAGTAGCACTAAACAATATGTCTGAGGGCAAAATGACAAGCAGTTATTAAAACAGAGGGTTGTTCAAATGAATGCGGTTCTATGGAATGCCATTCATTTATTTTATTCAAATGCTGAAGCTAGTCAGTACAACACTTTAAAGCTGTCATAGATAAATGAAGAGGAATTTATATCCACCGCAAAGGATACAATTAAAGCGGGAAATTTAACTGAAAGAAGCAAGCAACAAATTTTTCAAACTGTAAAAGGGTTTAAGACTTCCGAAACTCAAGGGTTGTGCTACAGGCTTCAGCTGAAAAAATCGTCAAAATATTTGACCGTAAACATCGATACCAACGATGGGTTGGTCAATGGCGCAACTGGCGAGCGTATGCATATTGAGCAAAGAGTGCTTGGATTGCAACATGTCATAAGCACCCTGTGGGTAAAATTTTCAGAGTTCTCAGTAGGAGTCATAGCTAGGTCAAAGAGAAGTCACCCCATAAATAGTGACTCCTATTGAAAAAATAGTTCGAGCTTTTCAGTTCAAAAAGAACGAACAAAAATTCTTAATAATGTAAAAAATGTAATAGATGAGCATGCTGGGAAGGTAGTATTGCTAGGAGACTTTAATATCGATGCATTATAATTGACTGATCAGCTCCAAGTCCACTTTGCAGAATTGGGATTAGTGTCTCTTTTAGGAACTGCGGCAACAACAAAGCAATCAACGCAGATAGATGGGTTTTTTCAAATTTAGTAGGTGGACGATGTGAAACGTATGAAACTTCATACAGTGATCACGACGGGTTAGTTTTAAGTTATAGTATATAAGTGTAAAATAAGTAATTATAAATATTATTGTAAAAATTGTAAATATACGAGTAATAATATCAAATTGTAAATATTATAATAGTTTTAAGATTTCTAATCGTTTTAAGATTGTAAAGTTCTTATAATTACATTTTTTTTTTTTTTTTGGTTTTTTTTTTTTCCTATGATTAAATTTATACATTTGTCTACAACAACATTTAGTACATTTTATAATATCGATAAACGAATAAAATTAATTCAAAAGAACAATTTCTTTAAGTTATAATTAAAAACAAAAAAAGAGATCTATGAAGAAGTTATCGTGAATAACAATTTCTTTATTAAATAAGTAGGCGTTTATTGATAGTGCGATAAGGCAGCTGGTCGGATCCTTTTTAGACGTCGTCTAGTAGTTAACTCAAGTATGGGTAAGTTACTCATCTCGTTTTTGAATGTGACAGGATTCTGGTGTGGTAACTTCTACTGACTGCTACTATTTCTTCTTTAACGGTGTGAATTTTGCTCTTGTGATTTGTCGAAGTATTTTTGACTGCTGCCGTTGTATTGTATTGATGTTTGATGTTTTAGATGTACCCCAAACTTGAAGGCCGTATGTCCAAATTGGTTTTATGATGCTTTTGTACAATAGAAGTTTATTGCTCTTAGAGAGCTTCGATTTTTTGTTCATTTGACGACATTTCTCTTTCATTTGATTTCGCTTTTTTCTATGTGTAACTTCCAAGTCAGTTTATTGTCTAAGTGAATTCCCAAGTATTTGGCCGATTTCTCAATAGGTATTATTTATTTTTCTTTATTTTTGTTGTAAAGATAACTTGTGTAGTTTTGTTTTCGTTAATTTTTATTGGCCATTTGTCAAACCATTTTTTGGTGTTATCAAGTATGTTTTGAAGCTTATTAGAGGCTGTAGCTAACATAAGTCTTTATGGGAATTAAGAAGAATTGTGTCATCTGCAAAAGTTGCTATCATAGAAGAGGGTTCTATTGGGATAGGTAAGTCTTGTGTAAAAGGACGTATAAGAGCGGTCCAAGAACGCCGTTACCTGCTTTAATTGACTTTATTGTAGAGTGAGTGTCTTTAACTTTTATATAGAAGTGTCGATCAGATATGTAACATTTAATCATGTGGTTATAATTAAATAAAAATATATCGTCTAATTATTAATTTACTTATTTTTTACGTTCGTGTGGCGGTTATTTAAGCTTCGGTTCCACCGAAGCTAATGTTCTTTCTTGTTTTTTTTCTTGGTTTTGTTGATGAGATTCGCTCATCATTTTTTATACCCTGTACCCAAAGGGTAAAAGGGTATATTAAGTTTGTGCGAATGTATGTAACAGACAGAAGGATGCAAGATAGACCCTATAAAGTCGAACTAGCTATTAAGGGGTCAACTAGTCTGTCCGTCCGTCCGTCTGTCCGTCCTGCTGTCTGCCGTATGAGAGAGATTATCTCAGAGACTATAAGAGATAGGGCCACCATATATGAAATTTGGACTCTCCTGAGCCGTCAAATGTTCAATTGCAAACGATTTTTCTCTAGACCCATTTTAAGGGGTACCCCCATACAAATGTACCCCAAAATTTTAGGTTTTTGCATAAAAACGTCATTGTTTTTTATTGTAGGAAGTTCAAACATAGTATTAATTATGTCTATGATGTATGTATGTATGTTTTGCCTTTACAGCTTATGGTTAGCCTGGCCAGCACGAAGGGTATCAACCCAGATGTTATAGTCCTTTGCCACTCGATACCAATTCTGGATCCCGATTTTCCGGACGTCCTCCAGAACCTGATCCTTTCAACGCAGCGGCGGTCTTCCCCGCTGTCGCTATTGAAATAAGACCAAAAGAAGAAGAAAGTAGTTGTAATACGGTTGCCATACGGGAGTGCTGCACTTCTTGCGTTCTTGCTCTAACTTAGCGCAGTGGGGGCGTGGGCTGTACGGGCCATATTACTAAGCGCATTACTTGATAAAAGAAAAAAATTATTAAGTGCAGTCTTAGAAGTAAATCAAGAAAGTAACCACAAATTGTCCAAAGACGAAAATATTGATCCAGCGATCATTAAACAAATATACCATACGTAAAGTATTCTTATGTCAAGTCCACTGCTACAAACAAAGTGTTGGGGAAGCTTTGGTGTTACTTGCTTCCGCCATGTCTATACCCTCCCATCCTGCTGATGCTTGAGAAAGTTGCGCATCAGCCCAATTTATGTCTCAGATGGTTGCTCAATTACATTTCGTCAATCAATAAATAAACGTCAATTCATGATTAATATTTAATACAAAAATTAAAGTTCATTAATGCTACATAATAACATAATTTATATTAGCCTTAAATGGCAACGAAAAACAATTCATTTTTTTTTTTTTTTTTTTTTTTTTTTTTTTCAACGATAGAGATATTAAATAAGAAATTAAAATTATTGCGCAAATGCGGCTTTTCAATATATGAGCAGGATACAAATGTTATATTAGCAACAAATTTATTGGAAAAGAATGTTAAATTGATTATTTTTTTTTTTTTTTTTTTTTTTTTTTTTTTATAACTCACGGTTTAAGTCCCACGATGTCAGCAGGCCTGATGACTCGAAGAAACGTCGTGCTGTCTTAAATGTTTAAAAATATTTTATACTTGTTGCTTGTGTTCAAATATGTATCCGCTTTCACAATTAATTAGATTAATATTTATATTCAACAAAACTTAAAATAAATTATTTAGTCGTTAAAATCCATGTAAAGTCAAGTCCGGTATAGATCGCTGTTTTTTTTATAAACAAAAGCGAACATGCAACAAAAAAATTGAATTCATAGCCTTGCAATACAAAACATTGATGACGCAATAGCAAGCGAGATCCACTGTAACGACAATTGATGACGTCAGAGAGCGTAACTATCGGCATGCGACAATCGATGACGTCAGATAGAACAAAATCGAAGCTCGTCGATTCACGCTGGCGCCAGTGCGGACGTTCAGACGAGACAACAAAAAAATATGTTTTTTTTTTTTTTTTTTTTTTTTTTTTAAAGTGGCGCTGGTTATGTATTGGTTTCATATAAAATTTAAACTCTATGGATCGTATGCCACGTTATTCCTTTAATTTAATAGAGTTAATATTTTTAGGAATGTTGCCGTTTTTTCTCGCTGCATAAAATTTTGTGTTCTTTTTAATTTATAAACAAAGCCACACACACATGTGTGCAGGTTCATAAGGGAGCCAAACGTCCAGCAATCCAACTAGTATGAAACAAATACACTATTAACCCCTTTACCAATATAAATTCATAAGAAAATATCATACCTTTGCGATTTTACTTGTTTTATTATATTTCACAACACAAAAAAAAACTTTTAAACATATTTTCTTGCTTTAAACTTTGCAAGCTTCTTTTCTTCACCAATACTCAAATGCAAGTGACGATCACGACGCAAAAGACAGTCGAGAACGCTGCGAAACTGTAAAATATCAGGCTCTATCTCGCTCTAACATATTACGAACTCATTCAAATGTATATTTCTGCATCGCTTATATGCACACAAAGTTGTATCCTTTCTATGCTAACTAGACAAGTCCAATTGAGGCATGCCAACTGTGTTCTATGTTGGCCGTTAAATTCAACAAAAAAAAAAAAAAATTTTTCAAAGCAAATAAAAAGATTAATATTAAAGTAAAATTCAAATAAAATTATAACCGACCCTCACAAAGCAGATGACAATAGCAGCCTGCATAATATTTTCATCTGAAAAAGGGAGGTAAACTCAACCCTCACCAAATGTGCCTGACATGATACGTTCCGATATTGTTGGAGTCCACATCTTGCAAACGATAGTAGACATTTCCCAGCCTTTCAAGAACTCTGGCCTTAATTCCCACTGGGGCCAGCTTAGCATTAAAATGCTTAGCCTGATCAGATTGAACAAAGTTCTTGCGCACCACTTCTTGACCTATGCTTAATTGACGAGCCTTTGAGCGCAGATTATATGTTCTTACATTCTTTTCATACGCCTTCTTCATTTTATCTTTAATAAACTCTCTTATCATAGTCAATTCGTCATTTCTTTCGATCCTAGGTGCATCCGAGTTACATAAGTTCAAGTTTCTTAAAAGCTGGTAGTCCTTTCCATGTGATATCATATTTTGACCAAATAAAACATTATAAGGCGCCTGTCCAATGGATTGGTGCACACCGCTACGCAATGAACTATTGATACTGCTTAAGTATACGTCCCACAATCGATGGTCCTTTCTTACAAATGATCTCAAGGCTTCATTAATTGATCTATTTACTCTCTCCGAAGCGTTTGACTGAGGGGAATATACCGCTGTGCAAACATGCTCCACACCATAATGTTCTAAAAACTTTTCAAACTCTTTGCTCTTAAACTGGCTCCCATTGTCCGAGACAAGAATTTCAGGTACGCCAAAGCAATGAAAGACGAATTCTCTCAGATATTCAATAATAAGTTTGGAAGTGAACTTTTTAAGTGGTTTCAAGAACGTAAATTTAGAAAAATGATCCAAAATGATCAAAATTCCAATATTTCCTCTCTTCGATCTAGGAAACGGTCCAATTAAGTCAATATACAAACGTTGCATTGGTCTGTCCGACTCCACCATTTTTCCCATGGGAGGTGTTAACTTGTGCGTTGGTGACTTTGAAGTTTTACATAATTCGCAACCAGTAATATAATTTCGGACATCGATTGGCATCCTTGGCCAATAAAAGAATCGTCTCAATTTTTCCAAAGTTTTTGCAATACCGCAATGTGCCGAGACTGGAGAATCATGTGCTGCTTTTATTACGTCCAGACGCAATTCATTGGGCACTAATAGCTTCCAACACAAGGAACCATCCGTCAAATTGCTGTCTTGTTGAGTGCGATAATATACAAACTTGTCCTCAACCTTATAGTCCGGCAATTCGGAAGAATTTACTTTCTCACGCAATTTAGAATATTCAGCAGTGTTAAAATATTCAGAATCCAAATCAATGCAAGGCAAACTTTCGAAGTTTAATTCAGCGATCTCTTCCTCAAAACAACGAGATAAAGCGTCAGCTACGACGTTATCACTGCCTTTGCGGTGCTCAATAGAGAAGTCAAACGCCTGCAGCTTCAATGCCCATCTGGCCAATCTTCCGCTAAGATCTTTCTGCTGCATAAGCCATTTAAGACTTGCATGATCAGTCACCACTTTAAATTGGTGACCTTCCACGTACGCGCGATATTTCTTAATAGCAATCACTACGGCGAGACACTCCAACTCCGTTGTTGAATAATTTCGCTGTGTTCGACTCAACTTTTGGGACACAAATGCGATAGGTCTCTCCGTACCACTCTCATCAACCTGTGCCAAAACTGCTCCTATTCCACACTGACTGGCGTCACACAAGATCATAAAAGGTTTTGTATAATCTGGATGAACCAACAAAGGAGCTGTAGTCAACTTTAACTTTAATTGGTCAAATGATTCCTGCGCTTCGTTATTCCAAACAAACTGTTTTTTCTTTGACAGCAACTCGGTTAGATGAAATGTAACATTGGAATAATTTTCCACAAATCTTCGATACCATCCCGCGACTCCCAAAAATCGCCTCAGCTGTCGGACTGTTTTTGGTATTGGAAAATCTCGTATAGCCTTTATCTTCTCTGGGTCAGTTTGCAACGTACCTTCACCCACGATATACCCCAGATATCTCACCTTAGACAATCCAAACTGCGATTTCTTTATATTTATGGTCAATCCAGCCTTGCGAAGCAATTGAGCTACCTCAAACAAGTGACGGATATGTTCCTCAAAATTGTGTGACAATATCAAAAGATCGTCCAAGTAAACAAAGACGTGTGATTTCAAATTATAAGGAATGACCTTATCCATTAGTCTACACATAGACTGCGGGGCGTTGCACAATCCAAAAGGCATTCTCCTGAATTGATACAAAGGTCGATTCGGTATAGTAAAAGCGGTCTTTGGACGAGAATCTTCGCTAAGGCTAATCTGCCAAAACGCGTCCTTTAAATCAATTTTGGAAATACAATGAACCGGAGGTAAGCGTGCCAAAATCCCGTCTATGTTCGGCATCGGATATGCGTCCTTAACTGTCACCTCATTTAATCGGCGTGAATCTAGACAGAATCTCACTTTTCCCGGTTTGACAATCAAAACGCCAGGCGATGACCAAGCAGAATTCGAGGCCTCCTCAATCACTCCCAATTCCAACATTCGATCAATTTCTTCACACAGCAATTTCTCTCTAGCCGGTGATATTGGATAATATCTTTGTTTTATTGCAGCAGCAGCTCCAGTATCAATTATATGCTCTATTAGGGAAGTACTTCCCAGGCCTTCTTTTTCGAATGATGGAAACGCCAAAATTGCTGCTGATATCCTTTCTTGTTGTAAACTTGACAAATTAAGTTCATCATTATGCTCTTCCATGTTCAACTCACTAACACAATTAGCAGTGAAGTGTATCCTCAAGCCAAAAGATATTCCAAAAATCCATTCCACAAATTATATCCTGTGTTAAAGTTGGCACTATCAAAAATTCGACTGATTTGGACTTATTATTACATTCAACTGACAGCAAAATCGAACCCACGACCTGTTGTCTTTGTCCATCAGCAGTTCGTACATTTCCCAAATTTTTATGTATCTTTCCGGAATTAATTAAACTTTGCGCAAGCCCACCACCTATACAGCTTTTATTGGCTCCGCTATCCAGTAAAGACAAGTACATTTTTCCATTAATCTTCAAATCAATGTATGGACGTATATCTGATGACCTTTGAGTAATCGCCGATACTACAAAATTATTTAACTGTCGTTTGTCTTGCCAAAATTTACGAATACGCTTTGTACTACGATCCGTGTTTTCACAATCAAACGATGCGTCAGCATCACCAAACAAATCGGCACGAATCCTATTATACTCAGCCAATCGAACATGATAAGGTTTAAAAATCTTTACTTGAGATGGAACGTCAGGGTTTTGAGACACATTCATTTTAGATAAGACGATATTATGATTAGAATCATTACAATTATTAGTTAATTCCGAGGTCGAAACTGTTTTGGATGTCCGTCTATTGCTTGACGAACATCCGCTTGCAAGTTTTCCGCAGCTTTCGAGCACTTTGAGCAATTTGGCTTGAAAACATCCACAGCGCCACAACCATAGCAGAAAACCCTACGTGGTTGAATGCAATCGAAATAACCATGACCTAACTCATCGCAATTCCAGCATTTTATACGTGTATAATCTACAGCAGACACATTGTTCGAGCCGTCCTCAATTCGATTCTGGTCTTGATCATCATCAGCAACTTCATTAACAATTTCGGAGACGTGACGACGTGTTGTTGGTCTACCAATGGTGTAACTCTGAAAATCTTTGAAAAACTTTTCATGCTTACGAACTTCGCTCTTAAGCATCGATAAACTCGAAATATCCAAATGCAGTAATTCATAACGAACTTCAGGTTTCAAATTTCCGATAACGGTTTCAATAAGTTCGCGTTCACTGATAGACTGTCTCAATCGGTCACTAATCTGGATAATAGCATCTAAAAATTCGTCAAACGACTCATGTACTTTTTGCTTGCGGCGACGCATGTCATCCTTTATTTCAAAATCGGTGGTATAATCCTTAAACTCTCTACGCAAAGCGGAACGGAAATCGACCCAGTTTGAATTTTCTTGGCGTCTGTGGAATCTCCAATACCATTGCTTAGCTTTGCCTTCCAACAGAATATGAATGTGTTGATTCAAAGTCTCCAAATCATTATTCAAATGTATAGCGGCCAATGATTCCACTCGATATATAAATTCATCGATCGGGATATCATCTGATACACCCCTAAATTTTATTTGCCAATTCTTTAAAACATTCAAAATTCTTTCAGCCACAATCGTAACTTGACTGACTTCAGTTATTGGGGTTGGTCTGCCAACATTTGGACGGACCCCAATGTCTTGATTGTTGCTGTTGAGTGAATTCGGAGAACTAGATATAACTCCATTCTGTATGGTGCGATGTTGCAAAGTCAAATTTTGCATAGCATTTTGTATTTCCACAGCAATAGTTGATGCCATGTCAGTTCGAAATGAGTTTAGTGAATTCGAAACAATATTGTGCACTCTTTCTTCATCTAGTGTTTCATTATTTCGTCGTCGTGTATTTGTATTTTGTTGAAAAGTTTGATTTAAATCTAAATTGCTTTGAGATATTTGTCGTGCTCGTGATTTAGGAACAGTTCCTGTACGACCACGAACAGTGCGAGAACGTGTATTCAATGCTACATTATTATTTTTAGGAATCAATAAAATCAATTCATTAATAGAAATCGTTTGGCGGCATACAGGACAAGTCTGATTCGTATCCAGCCATCGTTGAATGCAATCGGTATGAAACTGATGGTGACACTTAGTTTTAGTAATATTTGTGCCAGCAGATATCTCATCACTACAAATAACGCAATTTTCAACAGTCTGTACCAGCAGACTCTCAGCTCCCCCAAGATCATCAATGTTCGGAGAACGAGTAAGCGGCATTATAATAGTTAAATAGTAATGGTCAAATAATACAAGTTATTGTCATTCAAATTCAATGTCACAGTTAATGAAAGATACGTAATAATAAAATTAGTTTTAAATATTATGATTGATTAGACTACTTTGCAGATTGAGCAACTCTGAAACAATATTTTTTTTTTTTTTTTTTTTTTTTTTTTTTTTTTTGTTTGACTACAGCAAAGGACTCAACATGTTCGGTTAAAATTACTTCTGAAATGAATCCCCAATATGTTGAAACGAGCAGTAATCCGAATGTATCCAGACTAAAGAATCTCAAGCTCCAAACATACGAGCAATAATAGATACTCAATAAACCTCGATAAAAATTCTGGCATAAAAATCATGTCTGACACTTTAAGAATCCAATGAACCTTTAAAGAAACCCATTTTTATATCTTAGAAAATAAATTTAAAGCAAATGCTTTTCGACAGTTCAAACCAAGCGCGGTCAGAAATTTGACAAAACTATCAAACCTGCAGTTCCAGCTTACTTAATTAAACAAGTCGGATAACAAATGTTATCGAAAAAAAAAAATTGTGAGGCCACAAACACACAAACAGACTGCTGCCAAAAAAAAAAATTCAGCGCAAACCTATCCGTTCAGTGCCTGAGGTAGGCCCCACGTTGGGCGCCATTTTTTTCTTTATATATGTGACAAATCTTCACAACGCTACAGCTGCCTCATGCCGCAACGGTAATGCTAAACTTCTCGGCTATTGAAATAAGACCAAAAGAAGAAGAAAGTAGTTGTAATACGGTTGCCATACGGGAGTGCTGCACTTCTTGCGTTCTTGCTCTAACTTAGCGCAGTGGGGGGCGTGGGCTGTACGGGCCATATTACTAAGCGCATTACTTGATAAAAGAAAAAAAAATTATTAAGTGCAGTCTTAGAAGTAAATCAAGAAAGTAACCACAAATTGTCCAAAGACGAAAATATTGATCCAGCGATCATTAAACAAATATACCATACGTAAAGTATTCTTATGTCAAGTCCAGTGCTACAAACAAAGTGTTGGGGAAGCTTTGGTGTTACTTGCTTCCGCCATGTCTATACCCTCCCATCCTGCTGATGCTTGAGAAAGTTGCGCATCAGCCCAATTTATGTCTCAGATGGTTGCTCAATTACATTTCGTCAATCAATAAATAAACGTCAATTCATGATTAATATTTAATACAAAAATTAAAGTTCATTAATGCTACATAATAACATAATTTATATTAGCCTTAAATGGCAACGAAAAACAATTCTTTTTTTTTTTTTTTCTTCAACGATAGAGATATTAAATAAGAAATTAAAATTATTGCGCAAATGCGGCTTTTCAATATATGAGCAGGATACAAATGTTATATTAGCAACAAATTTATTGGAAAAGAATGTTAAATTGATTAAATTTTTTTTTTTTTTTTTTTTTTTTTTTTTTTTATAACTCACGGTTTAAGTCCCACGATGTCAGCAGGCCTGATGACTCGAAGAAACGTCGTGCTGTCTTAAATGTTTAAAAATATTTTATACTTGTTGCTTGTGTTCAAATATGTATCCGCTTTCACAATTAATTAGATTAATATTTATATTCAACAAAACTTAAAATAAATTATTTAGTCGTTAAAATCCATGTAAAGTCAAGTCCGGTATAGATCGCTGTTTTTTTATAAACAAAAGCGAACATGCAACAAAAAAAATTGAATTCATAGCCTTGCAATACAAAACATTGATGACGCAATAGCAAGCGAGATCCACTGTAACGACAATTGATGACGTCAGAGAGCGTAACTATCGGCATGCGACAATCGATGACGTCAGATAGAACAAAATCGAAGCTCGTCGATTCACGCTGGCGCCAGTGCGGACGTTCAGACGAGACAACAAAAAAAATATGTTTTTTTTTTTTTTTTTTTTTTTTAAAGTGGCGCTGGTTATGTATTGGTTTCATATAAAATTTAAACTCTATGGATCGTATGCCACGTTATTCCTTTAATTTAATAGAGTTAATATTTTTAGGAATGTTGCCGTTTTTTCTCGCTGCATAAAATTTTGTGTTCTTTTAATTTATAAACAAAGCCACACACACATGTGTGCAGGTTCATAAGGGAGCCAAACGTCCAGCAATCCAACTAGTATGAAACAAATACACTATTAACCCCTTTACCAATATAAATTCATAAGAAAATATCATACCTTTGCGATTTTACTTGTTTTATTATATTTCACAACACAAAAAAAAACTTTTAAACATATTTTCTTGCTTTAAACTTTGCAAGCTTCTTTTCTTCACCAATACTCAAATGCAAGTGACGATCACGACGCAAAAGACAGTCGAGAACGCTGCGAAACTGTAAAATATCAGGCTCTATCTCGCTCTAACATATTACGAACTCATTCAAATGTATATTTCTGCATCGCTTATATGCACACAAAGTTGTATCCTTTCTATGCTAACTAGACAAGTCCAATTGAGGCATGCCAACTGTGTTCTATGTTGGCCGTTAAATTCAACAAAAAAAAAAAAATAATTTTTCAAAGCAAATAAAAAAATTAAAATTAAAAAAAAATTAAAAAAAAAAAATAATAACCCACTCAGGGGAAAAAACTTCCCTCCTTTTTTCCCCCACAGAAAAAAAGTAGCTTTTTTTTACAGAAATTATTTTTTTTTTTTTTCTTGGCTGGGTTTGTTTTTTTTTTTTTTTTGAGGGCACCAAGAGGGGGGTTTTTTTAAAAGGTTAGGTTAAAATTCCCATAGTCACAGAATCTTTAGGGCGTGTTATTGATTTGCGAGAGGATACCAAGTACTTCGCCTTCTTTTCGTTCACCGCCAGCCCCATTTTGGGGGATTTTCTTCAATATCGTTGAAAGCCGTACGTGGATTTTTGCCGATTATGTCGATATCATCAGCATACGCGAGCAGCATAGTTTCTTTTAAGAAAATGTTGCGCGTCAAATCGACGTGTGGGCATTTGCGTAGTAAATACTCCAACAAGAGATTGAAGAAGTCGCACGATAGTCCCAATAAAATATCCCAATATGGTTAGGACCAATAAAATTTTAGGTATAGCCCCCATACAAATCTAACCCAATATTTTAGGTTTTTGCATAAAAACGTCATTGTTTTTTATTGTAGAAAGTTCAAACTTAGTATAAATTATGTATGTGATAGTCTCAATAAAATATCCTAATAGTGGTAGGACCAACAAAATTTTAGGTATAGCCCCATATAAATTTAACCAATTTTTCAAGTTTTTGTTTGAAAATTCAATACAATAAGGTATATACAAAGATAGGACTTAATTTAAGGTACATAAAGATTGGATACAGGATATCTTGCAGTCGACTTCAGCGTTATTTCTTGTTATACCTGCTACACTAGTGTAAACGGGTATATTCCGTTTGTCGGAAAGTTTGTAACGCATTAAAGGAGGCATCGTAGACCCTATAAAGTATATATATTATTGATCAGCTTGATGAGACGAGTTGATTTGGCTATGTCCGTCTGTCTGTCCGTCCGTCCGTCTGTCTGTGTGTTGCTGCGCGATTTACTCGCTCAGTTTTAAAGATATTGGGCTGAAATTTTAAACTTAAGCTTTTCTAGGTCCTGTGTAGTTTCTATTTTAAAATCAATGTGCCACGCCCACTTTTAGGTATGGCTCCCATACAAAAGTACAACATTTTTCAAGTTCTTATATGAAAACAAGAAAAAACGTTAGCTTCGGTGAAACCGAAGCTGAAATACCCGTTACACAACACTTTTAATAGTTTATATGTTCACCAGGTGCTTAGATTAAATTTCACGATGAATTTGGTCAAATTTGTATGGAGGCTTTATGTTATATTTGCCCGATCCTTACCATATCGAAAGTGTTCACTTAGGTGAACATTGGAATTGATTTTACCAAATTTAATTAAATTCATTCAGAAATAGTAAATGTTTTGATATAAAAACTCGAAAATGGGCGGTAAGTTTGTATGGAGGCTATACATAAAAATGGGCGTGTCGCCGTAGATTTGACTTTGGATGACATAAAAAGTGTTCTTACCCTATTTGGATTAAATATATTCATAAATAATACGTATTTTCATACAAAAATCGAAAAAAGCGTTAAGTTTGTATGGGGGCTATATCTGAAAATGGGCGTGGCAACATTCTTTTGATATTGGATGCCATTAGAAGTATTTTTACCCTACATTGTAGTAAAAGCATTTATAAATAATAACTATTTTCATACAAAAAGTCGAAAAAAGTGGTAAGTTTGTATGGGGGCTATATCTAAAAATGGGCGTGGCACCTTGGTTCTGGTATACAAACTAACTAGGAGCACAAAAAGCTTAAGTTTCAAGTTTCATGTCAATATCTTTAAAACTTTCCGAGTAACAGCCATCGCAACAGACAGACAGACGGACAGACAGTCGGACAGACACACGGACAGACAGACGGACATGGCTAAATCGATTCGTCTCATCGAGCTGATCAATAATATATATACTTTATGGGGTCTCCGATGTCTCCTTCAATGCGTTGCAAACTTTCGGACAAACTGAATATACCCGTTTACACTTTGCGTAACGGGTATAAAAATGTATTTATAAAGCGAATGGCTTCAAATATGGTTAAAATGTTTCTTATACCATGCCAAATCTTCAGTTTAAAATTGGTCCAAATCGGACCGAGAATTCCTAAATTTTTAAGAGTATATTTAATTTGTTTAGTATTTTGAAATAAAATTTAATACAAATGCTGCACACGAAGGTCTATCATCAGTTCGATGAGACGAATCGATTTAGCCATGTCCGTCTGTCTGTCCGTCTGTCTGTCCGTCTGTATGTCCGTCTGTCTGTCCGTCCGTCTGTCTGTCTGTTGCGATGGCTGTTACTCGGAAAGTTTTAAAGATATTGACCTGAAATTTTAAACTTAAGCTTTTTGTGCTTCTAGTTACTTTGTATACCAGAACCAAGGTGCCACGCCCATTTTCAGATATAGCCCCCATACAAACTTACCACTTTTTTTCGACTTTTTGTATGAAAATAGTTATTATTTATGAATGCTTTTAGTACAATGTAGTGTAAAAATACTTCTAATGGCATCCAATATCAAAAAAATGTTGCCACGCCCATTTTTAGATACAGCCCCCATACAAACTTACCACGTTTTTCGATATTTTGTATGAAAATATGTATTATTTATAAACATATTCATTCCAAATAGGGTAAGAACACTTCTTACGTCATCCAATGTCAAATCTAAGGAACCACGCCCACTTTTAGGTATAGCCTCCATACAAACTTACCGCCCATTTTCTAGTTTTTATATGAAAACATTTACTATTTCTGAATGAATTCAATTAAATTTGGTAAAATCAATACCAATGTCCACCTAAGTGAACACTTTCGATATGGTAAGGATCGGGCAAATATAACATAAAGCCTCCACACAAATTTGACCAAATTCATCGTGAAATTTAATCTAAGCACCTGGTGAACATATAAACTATTAAAAGTGTTGTGTAACGGGTATTTCAGCTTCGGTTCCACCGAAGTTAACGTTTTTTCTTGTTTTTGTTTTTATTTTTTTGTTGTTTTGTTTTAGCCTTGCAGTAATAGTTGATATATTTAATTAAACACTTTTCCTTATAGTACGTTTCCATTGGCTAACTCGTGTTAACCTGTTACTATCGAAAGCAATGCCTACTATGGACGCAAAGTTGTTCAAAATAAATTTCTGAAAATTAATAAATATAAGAAATATTATATACGATTGTAGTAGTCCTTGCTTTCGGTAGCAACAGGTTAACGCGAGTTAGCCAATGAAAACGTACTATTAAAGTATTTAATTTTTATACCCGCCACACATAGTGTGAAGGCTAAAATTTGACCCCATTATTGTGTCTAAAACCCTTCTCCAAATTTTACCAAAGCCACTGATAATTAAAAATAAATTAAACCCAGATGTGGCGGGTATTTGAGCTTCGGTTCCACCGCAGTTAGCGTTTTTCTATGTTTGGAATAGGTATAGAAATGTGTATGTTATCAAAGTGTAAATATTTTCAAAAATATATACATAAATAATTAAAGATTTTAACGTTTTATGTGACGTCCAGCTTATGATAAATTAACATTGGCGCCAAGTTAAATATATAACTTATCCAGTCTCTACATTATTTTCGGAAACCCTTTGAACACGTAAGCCTTTTTTTAACTATCTTTTAACTGCGCCCAATATCGAGCATCTAGGTATTCTCATATCAAAGATATCTCATTTCCGGTTTTAAGTAAATTGCCCTTATTATGAAAAGGCGTCGTCGACACAAAACTGTGTCGACCTTTTTAATTTGTATAATTTGGTATTATGTAACTTCAATCGAAGTCGGCATCGTTTTCAAATGACACTTTTTTTGTCGACACACATTTTACTGACGAGTTAAAACGACTTGAATTTTATTTGACTTTTAAACATGGAAAGAAAATTTAAAAATAACCAGTTCTCTGCAATTTGAGACTCTGGTGTCCGAAATGGAAAAAATCCTGAGTTGGCAAAGGGTTTCGCTCCATCCAATTTTAAATCAAAGTGGAATGATGTGGCAGCAAAGCTAAATTCTCCATTAAGAGATGGCTGTGGTTGTCAAAGGCTAAAATTGTTAGCTATAAAAAAAGTGCATAGGTGCGACCAAAAAAAAGTGCATATGTGCGATAAAAAGCGTATAGGTGCGACAAAAAAGCGCATAGGTGCGATAAAAAGTAAATACATAGTTCCTTCATCGTTGGAACTGTCCGATATGAAAAACATATTTTCAAAATTAAATTTATATAATGATATAATAATTTTAAAAATTTTAACGCAAATGTCAGATTTGACACTTTTTCTAACAGGTGGTTAAATTTCAA
>JAEIFJ010001898.1:0-11690 GCA_018903435.1 Leucophenga varia | reverse complement strand
ATCTGATGGGCATGTCGAAATCCACTCTAAAGTCGGCAAAAGGGTGGTGTGTTTGTTTTTGTTTTTTCTGGTACTATCTAACTATACTTCTTACGTATGGTTTTAATCTATTCCACAATGCGCCAGATAGGATCTTATAAGCGAGCAGGGTCCCCTAAACTTAGTAGAATAGTTTCTTAGCCGATTTTTATACATAGTGTGAAGAGTATGTTGAGTTTGTATGAAAGTTCGTAACGATTTGAAGGAAACATCGTGGACCCTATAAAGTATATAAATTATTGATCAGCACGGTGAGACGAGTCGATGTAGCCATGTCCGTTTGTCTGTCCGCCTGTCTGTCTGTTTTTTTCTAAGATTAGGTTTTCTCGGGAACAAACAGGTCAAGATCAGAAATGAAATTACCACCCCAGTTTTTCGATATAACCCCATATAAACTTACGCACTTTCCCACACAATCACACACAATCTTATACAATACCACACAAACTTACCAATTATTTTTTTGAATATCTGCATTTTTAACTTAAAATTCGATACCAATATTGTGTCTAAACTTGACCTATTTTCTGTCGAAGTTCAATCTATGCCACTGATGATACTTGTGAAAGGTATTTTAGCTTACGTTCCACCAAAGTTACCGTTTTTCCTTATTTTCTTTTATTATCCTTTTTTATTTCGTTAGTGCATGGCACAGTTCGTCAATCATTGGATGCATATTTAGACATGGAATCATAAAACTTTTCCAATTTTCATTCTTCTGGAGAGCATTTTTTGTGACCTGGACTTGAAAATGGGGGACCAGCATTTCTGAACTTTTACTTTCTTTATAGTTTGAATGAATAATGGGTACCACTTACCCTTTTTTAAAATAATGGAAAAGAAAAAAAATCATTTAATGAAAATGGTTCTCCCGGAATTTTTCGGCGGTTCTTAAACATTTAATTTTATTTTTCATAGGTATTTCTATCGTAATATCGTGCCATTATATAAGTTTTCTCGTCCGTCTGCACTTTTTCAACTCTTTTTTTGGTGGTTTCTTCCATATTCATAATAAGACCTATTGATATTTATATTAATATTTTCTTACGACTATTCGAAACTTCCCTAAATTCCTAGGGTTAATAGCTACATTCAGTTTGCGATAAAATGGTGGTCCATATCAAAAAATTTGGTTAGATTTTCCAAGAATTTCTCTCAAAGTGGAGTTAAAAAAAATAATACGATTATTTCTTCATCTAATTACACCAAATTCTGTATCGATTACTCATTTAACGATGTCTTTTTTTAAATAATTTTTTTTTTTATATTTATGATAGGAGAACCATGAATTTGATTTTCCGGATAGGCTTCATAAAATCTTTGAGTTTGAACCCCGGAAATCTATGAAACTCATAAATAATTTATACCGAAATTTAAATTTTTTTAAGAAAATGAACTGCAAATTGATACTATTAGCTATCGTACATTTGTTCGTATTTTCTTTTTTATTTCTGTCATTTTTTCTGAACATTCACTTTGAAGCCAATTTTCGAACAAAAAAACAGCTAATTTAAAACAAATTCAAACAAATCATTCACAAATCTAATGCAGCACAGTGCACAATAAAAAATAAAAAAAAAAAAAAAAAAAAATTCGCGGGGAGTAGGGAAGGAACTGACCAACATTTGGCGGAGGTGGTTTAATGAAAATTTTTGCTTTTCTTGGCCAACAACTGTCCCAATCAAGGGGCGGACAACTATTTGTCAAATGTGTTAAATCTTATTTTATTTTATTTCTTGATTTTGCAATATTGAAAATTTTGTATGTCACATATTGCTCAAATAAAAAGAGGCGTTCTGGTTATTTTTAGAATATTTAAATTACTTTGTTACAACATTTCGACGAGTTCATTGTCTAAATATATAATTTCCGTGAACAGTTTTAGTAGTGCTGCTATTTAATAAATAAATAAACGCACGGATTTATTCTATTTAATTAAATTTCGAACCTCAGATTTTTTTTTTTAAACCTTGAACCATGCGTAGACTGCATTCAATGTCTGATAACGTTATAGTTCATTGTAATTTATACAAAAAGTTCTTTAAACGTTGATGCTATCCTAAATAATATTTTTGAACCTTGAATTTTTGTTTGGAGGTTGTGCACTATTCTAGAGAAATAATAAAAAAAAAATAAATAAATTAAAACAGCTTCGCTTCTGCTTCTGAAACGCACCATAAATGAAAATCAATATTACCAAAAAAAAATAAATAAACAAATCATATTTTATCAAATAGAAAAACTAATATTGTGGGTGTCTACTATGTCTCTATTTTGATTTTTTATCTATGATAATACATATGACATATGTAATTATGTAGCTTATTTTGTTTCCTATTTTTATATTAGTTTTTTTTTGTATTTTAACTAGACAAAATAATTACGTTTTATTATATAAAAATTACAACAGCTGTTATATTGTGATGACGTTGTTTATATGAAAACAAGGAAAACATTCTATCAATTTGTTGGAACCGAAGTTTTAATAACTCTCAGATCATATTCTCAACTAATCGCTATGCAATATAGAAAATGTTTGATTATCATAGCCGTAGAGATGCGTATAGTCGGGAGTGGTACTTAGGGTCTTAAAAAAAAATGATTTAGAAAAAAAAATAAGTAAAAACAAGTAGAAACGTTAACTTCGGTAGAACCGACGCTCAAATACCCGTCACACGAAACTTTAATTAGTTCATGTATGATCATCAGTGACGTAGAATATGATCCCTTAAGGGGTTGGGTGGGTACAACCCAAGTTTAAGCTCAAATAAGACGCATGTATATAAAATTTTAAGCTAAAAATGGAGATATAACAATAATTTTCTTGAAAAAATTTAATAATGGAAGGTGAGCTTGTTAGGGTCTGTATGTTATAGTGGCCCGATCCATGTCATATCGGTTGTATATTCATAGAATGACAGTAGAAGTGGTGTTACCCAGATTGGAGTAAATATATTTATAAATAACAACAAAAACTCAAAAATGGGCGATAGATTGCCTAGGACCAAAAAAAGATTAGGTTTAATATCTTTAAAACTTTCCGAATTTTAAGGAAGCTTTCTAGTATAAAAGCTAAATATGGAAAATTTAACAATAGTTACACAAAAAGATAAAGAGAGAGAGGAGAGAGAGAGCTACATTTTTCAAGTAACTAACAAAAAAAAAGTTCTGAAAATTTTTAAGCTAAATTTCCCATACTTTACGATGTCACAATTGATCTGGCAACACTTGGAAACGCACAATTTGGTTGCACAGTTGTGCCCAGCACTGACATAGAAAAACGATTTTTTTTTAAATGTACATAAAATACCACACACCACCTATTCGTCGATTTCCAAGCCGCTTTCGACACGCCAATCAGATCAAAGTTTTTCGAAGCATTGACTGATTTTAAAATCACGTCAAAAATTCTTCGCCTTTGTATGATGACGCTGGAAAACACCGACCCATTTGACACCAAGAGAGTCTTCAGACAGGGTGATGCGTTGTCGTGTGACTTTTTCAACCTCCTATTGGAGTACATCCAGAGGCGATGCCCAAACGTCGACCGGACGGGCAATATTTTCTATAAAGAAACTATGCTGCACGCATATGCCGACGACATAGATATTATCGGCAAAAGTACTCGAGCATTCACCAAAGCGTTCTCAGACATCGAAAAGAATGTCGCCCTATGGGACTGACGGTCAACGAGAACAAGACAAAGTACTTGGAATCCACTCGCAGGCAATCTGCACGTCGCAGACGGTCTTTGAGTACAGAGAACTTCAGCTTTGAGGCTGTAGAAAACTTCATCTATTAGGGCTCAGATGTAAACAACAACAACATCATCAGTCAGGAGAGTAAACGAAGAATCACTCTTGCGAACCGTAGCTATTTTGGTCTCGGTAAGCAGATGCGAAGTAGAGTGCTATCCAGAAAAACAAAGGTTATACTCAACAAGACGCTGATAATGCCGGTCCTAATGTATGGCTCAGAAGCATGGGTCATGACAGAATCGTATAAGTCGGCGTTGTATGATGCGATGAGCTGTACGATGAGCTGTACGAGCTATATACCGACATCGACATAGTCAGGAACATCCAAACCAAAGGCTGTCCTGAGCTGGTCACCTGTGTCGGATGGACACAGAAGCTCCAGCAAGAAAAGTTTGGAAGCAAAACGTGAATCAAATCGGAGGGGCTTGGCAGAAAGGACGTCCGCCGCTGCGTTGTGAGGACCAGGTCCTAGATGACATCCGCTGGATCGGTTTCCCAAGATGGTATATTGAGGCTGGTGCCGAATCTTATGTGATGCCAAGGCCGAAAATCGGCCACTTGTATATATTCATAAAATACTGAAAAAATCTTTAATCGTAATGACCCAGAAATCTTTCTGCAAGGTCGTATCGACTCTCAGTAATTTTATACATATTTTATTTCCACAAACCTAATATACCCTTCTATCCAATAAGTAAATGACATAAATTCACAGAAAATTTTGTTTTTTTTTTTACTAATAAAAAAATATAAATTTATTTAACAAAACAAAAATAAATTTCCAAACAGATGACTGCATACTTCAAGAACATATGCCACACTATATTCCAAATAGATTACTTAGAAGTGGGTTACTTATCTGCATACGAAGAATCATACACACACACACGCACACGCAGACCTTATCAAAATGTAAATCTATCAGCTCTCATGATTTAATATTATTACAAACAATGTCAAATCAGTTTTGTGCCTGTTTATAATAATAATTTCTGAAATAAACAAGTCGCTCTATTATATTTTTTAAAGCATGTTGACTATATACAATATATTCTGCGTATATATTTAAATAAATATGTTTTGCATATGATTTTTATTTATTTTTTTTTTTTTGATAACAACTTCTTTTAAGCAAAATCTCCGGAACTGTTTCGCGGAAATTAATGTCATTCTCACGCGGCTTAAGATAATAATTTGTTTTTTAACGGAGTGGCACAGGATTTACTTGAAATAAATACTTAGCTGCTTAAATATGCGTAAAGCTTTAGACAATTTACTTTCAAAATATATGTAAAGTAAAAATCTTGTAGATACATATGACGTCACAGGGCTATGGAGACGAAAAATATTGTTGTTGTTGTGTTATATTTTTATACCCTGTACCCAGAGGGTGAAAGGGTATATTAAGTTTGTGGGATTGTATGTAACAGAGAGAATGAGGCTAGATAGACCCTATAAAGTATATATATTCTTGATCACCTTTGGAAGGGGAGTCAAACTAGCTATGTCCATCTGTCCGTCCATCCGTCCGTCATGCTGTCTGCCGTATGAAAACAATTATCTCGGACACTATAATAGATAGGGCCACCATATTTAAAACTTAAGCTCTCCTAAGCCGTCAAGTGTTCACTTGCAAACGGTTTTTTCTAGCCCCATTTTAAGGGGTCCCCCATACAAATCGACCACAAAATATTGTGTTTTTGCATAAAAACGTCATTGTTAATTATTCTAGGAAGTCTTAATTTGGTACAAATTATGTCTATGATAGTCCCAATGAAATATCCCAATATGGGTGGGACCAACCAAATTTTGGGTATAGCCCCCATACAAATGTACCCCAAAACTTTGTATTTTTGCACAAAAACGTCATTGTTTCTTATTCTAGGAAGTCTAAATTTATTATAAACTTTGTCTAGGATAGTCCCAATGAAATTGACAAATATAGGAGGACCCAAAAAAATTTTAGGTATAGCCCTCATACAAAGATATATTGATTTTTTAAGTTTTTGTTTGAAAGTTCAATTCATTGAGGTATGGTAGTTAAATAGAACCTAACTTAAGGTACATAAAGATTGGGTGCAAGGTATCTTGCAGCCGAGTATACTCGACATCAGCGTTCTTTCTTGTTTTTTTTTTTTTCATATTATTGCAGCAAGCAAACAGCTGCCTTGAAATATAATATTGTAGATAGATAGAGTAGGCTGTAGCAAAGCTTAACGTCTTCTAGTTTCTTCAAAGAATACAAAAAAATATTCGGTTTTGTAAAGGAAAATAAATAGAATATTTTGTTAAAGAAGTGTAAGATTTGCCTTAATATAAAACAAAAAGCTCAGAAATATTTTCTAACGTTTTTTATACCCGTCACACATAGTGTGGAGGGTATTATCATTTTGTCTAGAAAGTTTGTAAAATGTAGGGAGGTATTTTTTTTTTTTTTTATTTTTTTTTTTTCTTTATCCCGGCCGGGGAGCCCAGTCGGTCTAGCCATGTCCGTCTGTCTGTCTGTCCGTCTGTCCGTCCGTCTGTCTGTCTGTCTGTATTTATGCGATTCATTCGCTTAGTTTTAAAGATATTGACCTGAAACTCGGAACTTAAGCTTTTCTCAGTCCTAAGCAGTTCAAGTGTTAAAATCAAAGTGCCACGCCCATTTTTAAGGGGGTAGCCCCATATAAACTTACCGTTTTTCAGATTTTTTGTATGAAAATAGAAATTATTTATAAATGTAGTCACTCCAAGTTGGGTCCAAATACTTCTAATGTCATCCAGTGTCAAATCCAAACTGCCACGCCCATTTTTAGCTATAGCCCCCATACAAACTTACCGCCCATTTTCGAATTTTATATGAAAATAGCAATTATTTATGAATGTAGTCACTCCAAGTTTGGTAAAAATACTTCTAATGTCATCCAATATCAAAAGCAAGGTGCCACGCCCATTTTTAGCTATAGCCCCCATACAAATTTAACGCCCGTTTTCGAATTTTTGTATAAAAATAGGTATTATTTATGAGACTATTCACTCAAATTTATGTAAAAACACTTCTAATGATATCCAATATCAAAAGCAAGGTGCCACGCCCATTTTTAGCTATAGCCCCCCATACAAATTTAACGCCCGTTTTCGAATTTTTGTATAAAAATAGGTATTATTTATGAGAATATTCACTCAAATTTGGGTAAAAACACTTCCTAATGACATCCAATAACAAAACCAAGGTGCCACCCCATTTTTAGCCATAGTCCCTATACAAACTTATCGATTATTTTCGAACAAATGTATGAAAAAGTAATTATTTTCGAATATATATTTATAAATGTATTTAAGCCACTGATGATATCATATAAACTATTCAAAGATTCGTGTGACGGGTATTTAAGCTTCGGTTCCACCGAAGTTAACGTTTTTCTTGTTTTATGTAGTTTTTAAACACATTTTTTTAAGTTGTAGGTACTCTATTTCAATATTCAATAGAACTGCACCAAAGTTAATAGAAATAGTAAGAAACGTAACGTCATACAATACTATACCTTAAGGAAAGTTAGCACTTGAAGCACTAAAGACGAGAGCGTCTAAATGAGCGCCAAATAAACAATTTAAAAATGCCACACACAAATTTTATGGTTAGATTTATTTGCATGTTCGTTACGCATCTTACAAATTCTATTATCTTTGGTTGCAAATTGAAATTGATTTATTTTTTTGTGAATAATAACGTGCATCAAATAATTTTTAATTATAAAAAAAATGAAGCAAAAATCTATACAGATTATGATTGGTTAAAAGCATGGAATATTCCATGACACGATTTACTCTTCTTGGATTGTCAACGATGACAACGTTTTGTATGCTTTACGCATGGCTTCACTTTTCATTCTAATAAAATAAAAAAAATAATAAAAAAATTAAAAATAAAAGAGGCGCGTTTTTCGGTTTAGTTTGCGATAAATTCAAATTTCGCACTAAAATGTCAACGCATAAATGAGTCACAGCAGAATGTGATGAGTGCAGCTTTTACGTCCGTACGTCCGTCTGTCCGTAAGCCACTAATTGTTTATATATTTAAACTAAAGTGGCTGTCAACATTTATATACAATTATTTTTAAAAATATATTTAAATTGTATTTTTAATTTGCTTCGCTTTACTTTCTGTTTTAGAATTTGGCGTTTAATGCAAAATGAATGCGTTTCCTTCTTCTGCTTTTAATACTTTGCACCTTTGTAATTGCTGTCTTTGTAGATTTTTTTATTATATTTGTTTTGGCATTTTAAATTTTTTTTTATTTTTTTTTTTTTTTTTTTTTTTTTGTGCAGATTATTTTAGTTGTTGCTGACTAATTTTTGCTTTCGATTGCATTTGTTGTATTTAATTTTAATAACGAAAACAAAAGAAATGCTACAAGACAGTCCGACAACATTAATGTGCACTTTGCCAAACGCCCTCAACACTTGTAAAACCTCTTCTGAAATTGTTGCTAGCTTCTTCCTTCAACATTTAAAATTGCTTAGATTTATTTGCAATTTCTTGCGCCAACAAAAATATTTTTGTGCACGTTTCTCAACTTGGCTTCCTCGTTGAAAATTGAATTTATACGCAGATGTCATTCGCTAGACAACGTACGAATGTCTGCCATCAAAAGATTGCAATTTTCGAAAGCAGCAAATTGTTTGGCGTCTGAAAAAAATTAGTGAGATAAAAAAATATAATAAATAAATGATGCACGTTTCAATTTGTGTGTGGTAAGCGGTTTGCTTAGTTTAGTTTTATATTTAAAATATATTTAAAGAATTATTTACTTAAAGCTTCAAAAGCTCATTGTCTCTGTTCTGATTGGTTTGAAAATTTGAAAGCTCTAAAAGCTATTTAATTGCACTGTTACTGTTGCCCAATTTCTAAATATCGCCCGAGCATTGCCGTTTAAATTATTAGTTTCGTCTCTTTCTGCTTTTCTCATGCACCACCCAGACCACTTAGTGTTCGCTTTTAAAATTTTTCACACTAACTCATATAATTTGCCAACTATAAACAATACCAAACTACTAAGAAATACGCCGAAAATTAATTTATTTCCGCAATTTTAAAAAATAAAAGAAAATAGAAATAAAACAAGAAAAAAAGTTAACTACGGTTGGACCGAACCTTATATACCTGTCACACTTATCTTAAAAAACTGAACTAACAAAAATGTTCATCAAAATTTTAGAAATTCGCGGTCCAAACTTAGCCAATTTTAAACTGAAGATTTGGCTTGATATAAAAGCATTTATAACATATTTAAAGGAATCCGCTCTGTAAATATTTTTTTCGAATAAAACTTGACAAAATTTTATATGTTTGTATGGGATCTATTCGTGAAAGTAGGCGTGGTGCATTAACATACAATGAACACAAGTCCTAGAAAAGCTTAAATTTAAATTTTCAGCAAAATATATTCGAAACTGAGAGCGTAAATCGCGCAGCAACAAACTGACAGTCGGACAGCTACCGACGAACGGACGGTCAAGAATAAATATACTTTAAAGGGTCCCACGGCGTCTCCTTTAATGCGTTACAAACTTTCCGAAAACCATAATATACCAGTTTAACACTATGTGTTACAGGTATACAAAAGGTATCTCGTGTGAAAATAGTTCAATAAGAAACATAAATTTAGAATTAGTTTCCCAGTGTTGCAATTTAAAAATAAGAAAGAACGCTGAAGTCAAGTATGCTCGACTGCAAGATACCCTGTACCCAATCTTTATGAACTTTATGATCGGTTCTATTTTACTATCAGACCTCATTGAATTGAATTTTCTTTATCTTTGTATGGGGGCTATATTTACCCATATTTGGACTTACCCATATTTGTCTATTTCATTGGGATTAACCTAGGCATAGTTTATAATAAAATTCTTCCTAGAATAAGAAACAATCACGTTTTTGTGCAAAAACACATAATTTTAGGGTAAATTTTTATGGGGGCTATACCTAAAATTTGGTTTGTCCTACCTATATTGGGATATTTTATTGGGACTATCATAGACATAATTTGTACCAAACTAAGACTTCCTAAAATAAGAAACAATGACGTTTTAATTCAAAAACCTACAATTTAGGGGGTATATTTGTATGGGGGTACCCCCTAAAATGGGGCTAGAGAAAACCCGTTTGCAACCGCACACTTGACGGCTCAGGAGAGCTTAAGCTTCAAAATTGGTGGCCCTATCTATTATAATCTCGAGATAATCTCCCAATACGGAAAAAGGCAGAAAGGAGGGGCAAAGCAATTTTCCCCCCTTCCAATGCGGATATAAAAATATATATATACTTTATAAGGTCTATCTAGCCTCCTTCTGTCTGTTACATACATTGCACAAACTTAATATACCCTTATACACATACACCCTACACATTTACCCTACACATATACCTAACACATACACCCTGCACACATACCCTACACATTGCCCTAACTTCATATCCTACTCAAGTACCCTATACATGAAATAAAAATAAAATAAAAAATTTAAATAATTTTAAAATTTTAAATTTTGTTTTCAAAAAAAAAACTCGTGTTACATTCTGCTTTAGAAAGAAAGGGGTTTTATAATATCCAGATAATCGAACCGATAAATTAATTCGATTTATTTGAAAAATACTTATTCTACGGTTTTTCTTCTTCCATATTTCAGTCTCCCTGTCTATCTCTTATTGTATTTGTACAGTATTAAAAATGTTGATAATTGGTTCTGTTGCAACTTGGCACTGAAACCGGATCGGTATATCGATAATCATCGATACGAAAAAAAAATTGGTAACATCGATTCTAAGTCAATAATGACACGGTTAGTAGGTCTGCTTTTCATTCAGATGCCGTTAATGAAAAAACAATGTCTCTTAACCGGGTAAAAGCTAACAAAAAAAAAAATCGATTTGAAATCACTTTTATATAATTTTATATAAAGTCTCAGTTGGGTCTAAAAAAGCACTCTTTAACATAGAATATATTTATACATATATATTTGATCAGCTGGATAAGACGAGTCGAAATAGACTTGTTCGTCTGTCTGTCTGCTAATTCGTCTGTTACTAATTTTTGCATGCAGTCAGCTTAAATGAAATTAATCGAAACAAATGATTTTCTGGACGCCATGCCCACTTTTAAGCCCTCATACAAATCGGCCACTCATTTTCAAGTTTTATTATAAAAAAAAAATTTAATTTAAAAATGTGTTCGCCCCACTTCAAATGCCATTCCATGTGTCCGCTACAGATATGATAAGGATCGGGAAACTGTACAATACAGCTCATTCAACGAACTCTCCTCCAACTTTATGACACTTTCAAGAAAAATATTTTTATACCCGTTATACATAGAAGGGTATATTCAGTCTGTTGGAAAGTTTGTAACGCACTAGAAGAGACGTCATGGATCATATAAAGTATATATATTCTTGATCAGCTCGATTAGACTAGTCGATCTTGCACGTCTGTCTGTTTGTCTGTCCAACTGTTTATTTCAACGCGACTTACTCAGGAGATCACTGGAGATATTTTGCTGAAATTTAAAACTTAAGCTTTTCTCGAGCACATGCAAGTCAAATTTGAATTTTGTATCAGAATAGGTGTTATTATTTTTGAATATACAGCCAGGCTCCCATTTTCGAAATCACTAAAATTTAGTGATTTACTTTTCAAATGAAAATATTCGTGTTCCGAAAATTTTTTCGGTTTTCAATCGGTTACATTTGACCGATTTATTTTTATCGGTTGTTCGTTAATTAAATTATTATTATTTAAAATCATTTATTCCTTCAGCAATAAATTTTCATTACATTTAAAAGTAAGTACAAAAATTTTCACAAAAATTTTATTTGAAAAGAAAAATGAGAATTTAATAAAATTATTGTTAT